>CM031236.1:121097542-121160042 GCA_018340775.1 Taxus wallichiana var. yunnanensis
TTGGCAAGAAAGGTGTTCTTCATTCCTTGAGTGCATCACCTTTGTTAGTTTAGGTTTATTTTTATGCATCTTCTTACCATGTCTCCTTGTGAGTTAGATTAGGTGTCCGAGTAAACCTTCTACATTTTTATGTGTGCATCCTAATGCAGAGGAATAGGAACCAGCCTTCATCCAGAGAGCTTTCCCGATTCACAAGGTCCCACACTTGGGAAAAGCTCCATGTCATGTAATCCCACCGAGATTATCAACCCATTGATTTCTAGACTTTCAGGGTGCTATGATTCACCATCCACAGGTCACCACACAAGCCTCCTAATTTCAACAAGAGGGCTATAAGTGAAGCTTATCATAAATCCAACTTTTGGCATAAATATTGACCCCACAAAAGATTAATTTCATAAGTATTGGTTTTAAATGTGGTGTTTATCATTTAAATATATGTAACCATCACTTAATTGATATTCATTTTTGTTCATTTATAGACTCATATATTCATGATCCTCACTTTAGTCAACCCCTAATCTACTCTACATAGAGATTACTTAATACATTTCCTACTTTCGTTGTGTTCCACTTCTAATGCAAATATAGCCTACAGTATGGAATAATACATGCTCGATCCTTACCACATCACAATCACATGCTCCATCATGCACGATCGCTAGTAATATTTGAATTTACAAAACATATTTAGAATATTCTTTTATATGTAGTATTTGATGCCATGATATATAGTTAGGGAAACTAGTTTTTAAAAATGAATATATATATTAGAGTGGGTGTAAAGAGTACACTCATAAAAAATATTGTAATTATTTTAATATAACTATTGAAAAATTATTTATATTCATTTAAATAATTAAATAATTTTGTATCAAAGGGATGAAGGCAGTAAGAGAAAAATGGTAGAGTGGAATAACCAAGGGGGAAGCGGAAGGATTGAATCTACCCAGTGTGTTTGCTTTGAAGATGTTCAAAAGTAGTCGAAGGAGCTATTGCGAGAATATTGAACTTTGAATGGGATGTAGGATACTCCATGGTTGTAAGTGTTAGATATGGTTGTGGACAGATCCTATAGTAGGTTCAATATTTCTTTGATGGGGTGTATTGATACGGGATCCAACCAAATATTGACCAAGTAAGATGTTGGATTAGTAAGAAATGAAATATTTTGGGAGCAAGTTAATACCTTTTCTCTCGTTTGAAAAACATTTCTTGTTTATTTTCTTCCAAAGTAAAGAATACCTTGTGCATGTTTTGTAGGTTGGCCCATGGTTCTATTGAATAACCACTATCAGCATTCAAGCTAGATGGAACATGAATTCAAAGACTCATATTTTTTCTGTGTGTCCTGTTTGGGTAAGAAGATTTAAATCTACCCACTATATTTCTAGAAATTGGCCATGTTGGTAAGAATAACTATGGTGTTTGGAAATTTGATAGCACTCTGACCTAACTACAACAACTAGGTATATATTCATTACAACAGAGGTGTGCATTAACTGTCGTCGTTGGATCTTATCCCCAGGAGGTCATAAATTTGGTGTCTAAGGATGGGGTCTAGAAGAAAAATCTAGTTTCTGAGGAATTACCCATCTTTTCTGGGCAAATTATAGAGGATGTGTCATAAGGTTTTGGTTGTAAAGAAAAACACACTCTCCAAAAAAACTAGATAAAAGTGCCCTCATAATAGACAATGGGAATTCAACTAGGGGTGAGTAGGTGTGGTTTTCTTATTGAACAAGCTTTCGTTTGATCTATAAAATCCACCACATCTAGCTTAAGCGGTCATGTCCCCCTTGTAGCTGGTTAATGAACCTTTGTTTGAAGTGATTGGTGGTAAGGATTTAGTCATGGATCTGAATTTATCTATTGGTTACATAGTTCCTCACTTTTAGGATGATACAATAGAATGAGGAAAAATAGTCTTCACTAGTTCTAACTTCCCCAGACACTGATGTGGCCATTTTTTCAAATTTGGAGTAGGAAGGAGATAGGATTTATGGCGCTTGTCAAAGAGTGACGGTTGAGGAGGAGGAAGTAATCCCACCCATAAAAATTTTAAATTCTCTTCCTCCATTGGCTGTTGCATTTGAGAGGTATTGTTCCCAATGTTGAGGATATGAGTTGTGATCATTGGGATGCGAGGTTCCAAAATATTCATATGAAGCAGTGGTACCCATGGTAATGTTGTCAAACATGCCCAAAAGGATTTGGTGGCCATAGTTCAGATGTTGACTTCTTTTTGAAGCATTGTAACTATAAAAGGTAATAAATCTGATGTGTAAACTTTGGGGAAGGTGGACATAATTTTAACAAAATATCATGAAGAAGGATGGATGAGTGCTTAAGGATAAAATGATACGTTCTTTTTCTCACTCAAAACAAGTGACTAGGAGTCATGGTCCTAATAATAGTTGATCCCTTTAGTGCCATTGTTATTTTGGGGCTTTTTCTTGTGAACTCTTTTTGTGGGACAAGGTCAAGTCACTTCACTAATTTTACCTCCTTTTGGTGCTCGTTGCTTATGCGTTGTGGTTTGGATTTTTCCCTTGTTTCTTGGTTTGGCTTTGTGTGAGATTTATAATCTTATCTTTTGGTGTTGTAAATTATTTTTCATCCCTTAAAATAATTCATTTACTAAAACAAAAAATTCATAATATTTACACCTCATAAGATTCACGCTCTTTCCAATCAAAAGGATACTTTCCTTACCCATCCCACCAAGTGGGTTTGTCATCAACTATTATCAAGAGAAGAATTAAGATTATTTCTACCTATGGATGTTTTTGTAACTCTCCCTAATTGTGGTATGATGACAATAATTTATTTATGGAAATTATTGATCAAGTCAAGGCTTTCATGGACTATAGTTGTTTTTGAAAATTTTAGGAAATATAAAAAATATGAAAATCCAATTAAAGTCAATTTTGTTGGCCTTATTGAACCTATAGTTATGATGATGTTATGTAAAACCTTAATAAATTACCATCAACATCATCCATCCTATTCTAGAGGGCTTGATGTAGTCTCTAAAGTTTCCTCAACCTCTAAGTAAGCCATTCTTCGTAGATTCAAATGAAAATAAAAACATATCCCCACCTTATTCATCGACCTCTCAAAATATAATTATTGTGTAATCTTCTTATAGATACAAACATTATAAAATATTATATTGGAAGAATGGATCTAATCAAGGAACTATCCAATATTTTGATTTAGCTATTCTTTCTTGAGAAGATGAGAACCTTGTCTAGGCATCATAAACCATTTTGTAGAATGTACTCTTTGACAAGGAAAAAAGAATACTCCTTTATAATGTTAGGACGCGAGCATATTGTACCAACGCAAAGAGCTATCTATTCAAAATGATAAAAATAAACATTTTTCCCCGATGTCCCATCAAATTTATGTTATTTGAAAACTTTTGTTTCGTGTCAATGATCCACATACCCTATAAACATATAAACAAATTAAACACTTATTTTGGAAAAATTAAATTTGTTTCAACATATTTACACAATGGAATTTCTTATAACCAACATGCTATAAATAAGGAGAAAGAACTTACAAAAACTTGACTTCTTTAAATCAATCAAATAGCTCACCAAGCCCAATAACAAAAACCTTGGCTCGCCAAGTGAATCCAAATACAATATGGGTGAAACACGAATAGAAATTTGTATTGAAAAAAATTCTTTAAGTATTCTATGCGATTAAGAAAATGAGGTACTTAAAATTTACATCTTGCCCCTACACAAATTCGAAGTGGAAACAAAAAAATCCACATGGTATTGTTTTGTGTGAAAATTAGAAGAAAGTACATTGGGACATTTATAAACACGCGCATCATGTCCGGAAAGAATGTGTGATCAGGTGTCCAAATGTAGGATAGAGAGGAAGTGGTTGAATCACGTATCCAACTACCCCCCGAAGTGGAGAGAGGTGAGAAGAGGAGAGGGTGGACAGAATGCACCATGGACTCGAGATAGATTTCACATGGAACACCACTTCAAAACCCATTAAGCATAGCTCCCAGAACCTGCAACAAACATCAATAGAGTATGCATAGTATACCCTGTAACAATGAGAGGTAAGAAGAGACAACAAAATAAGCCAAGGATGGACAAGATGCATCATGAATATTTTATTTCTCCAAAATGTTACACGGTACATCATCAGTGGGCAAGAAGCAAGGAAATGCCATTACTAGAGCCCTAAAAGGAGGCTTAGACTTTACATTCTACCCTAAGGAAGAAAGAGAGAGGGGGGCAGTGAGAAAGGATGAACAACCATTTGAATATGCCCCTCCTTTACAATATATAGGAAGAATAAGAGAGAGAGGAGGGAAAAATTTGAATCCTACTTCAACCACCTGAGATATGCATTGAATCCTACTTTGAAAGCTCAACCACTATCAATCAATGCCCCTCTCAAATCCACCTACAATATGTCGATTTTGGTTCCCTAGCGACGGATCAAATTAAATCTAGTCTGGTAGTTGAAGAAATTTGATTTTGTATTAATGGCCTGGAAAATGGTTTTTCCATTTTCACCCACTAAATCCTATTAAGAATGATATTTTATGTTTCCATGGCATAGAGGGTGTTGAGATGTTTCCAAAAGTCTTCTCCCACCCAAATATGATTTTCCAGTCAAAAGATATGGCCATTTGAATATTTGGGTCCCGGGCGCAGGCAATATTTTAAAGAGTCTATCTCAGATCGGGTCCACATGGCAGCCTTGTGCATCTTGGAGATTCACCCCTACCTTTCACTTTTGAAATTGCACCAGATTGACATGTGGTGGCTTCCGTGAGCTCCATGATGTTCCTTTGTATTTTTCCTGAGTCTCTTTTCTTGGTGGGCCAAAAGTCTGACCCTAGACATGTGGAGGCTTGGCGCTTGTTTGGAAACCCGCCCCAAATTTTACCTTTGAAATAGCATCACTAACACTTGGCTCCCTCTGCTGCCTACTTTTTTTCTTTGACTATTCAACCCCCGACTCTATCCCTTTTTTAGACTTGGGACATGGAAGGCCTGTGCTCATTTGAAAACCCGCTTTGGATTTTACCTTTGAAGGAGTGTCGTTAAGACACGTGGCGCCTTTGTTTGCACTCTTATACTTAACCAATTTTGGGCCCACTCTATCCCACCTTTTAATTTGGACTACATGGCAAGACTGCACTCATTTGGGTCTCCACTCTTTGGATTTATCTTTGAAGTAGTGTCATTTGGACACTTGGCACCTTCATTGAGTCGAAGACTTTTCAATGGCTGGTGCAACTTTTGGGGCTCTGGACACATGGAGGCTTGGCACTTGTTTGATCTGGATTTTGGATTAATCTTTGGAGGTGTGCATTCATTTGGACACTTGGTAGCTTCCATTATCTCCTCCATACTTAGTCATTTTTGGTGCTCATTCTAAATCATTTTAGCCCGAAGACTTCAAACCTTCTCTGTTTCTTTTCCTTTGAGCCTCTAGGTTTTCTTCCTTTTGTTTTCTCCTTCCCCAACCCTACTACTCCATTTTAGAGCCTTCCTATAACTTTTTTATTGGATTTGAAGCATGGGCTCATACGACGGAACCATTTCTTGAATTTCTTCCTACACATGGGGTCATGGATGATCCAATTTTTGGGGGCAAAAATTGAGATAATAATTGGTGACTCAAAGGGGCATTTTCTGCTAGATGAAGAGACCAATAGCCTTGAAGCATCCATTGGGCATGGAGTCAAGAATGATATCCTAATATTGATCCTTTTTCGATCATGATCTCATCCGTGAGCCCGATCATTTTGCACTTGGTGACCCCGAACCCCTGCCTGCAAAAGATTGTCTCAAAAACATTTTTAGTTTCTCTGCATTTGTTTTATTTTGAAATTAGCAACTATTACAGAAACTATGGGTCTTTTGCCATGAATATTGAAGGGCCTAGCCTTGGTAGCTCTAGAGAAATGTGAACAAAACTTATGTATAAAGACAAAATCATACATGCCTCAAATGAGACATGCAGAGTGTGCACAAGCACTTCTTCTACTGAAAACAAAGTCTACTCCTACTCCTACACTAACCAGAGAGAAAGAAAAGCTTAAACAAATCTGCCCAAGGAAGGAGAAATAGCTTCCTTTTCTCAAAAGGGGCAGCCATGCAAATGATTTGACATTGAATATGGCTACTTGTATGAGTGAAAAACTGACAATAAGCCGGTCCTCCACCCAAATCATCAAGGTATCAACATCAACCAAAAATACCTCCTCAAGTTGATTGGCATTGGACCCCAGAGGTGTTGATGATGACCCTTGGTACTTTGATACTCACCCTCATGCCCTGAAGTAGGCATGACTAGTTTTGATTCTCCCTTGGCTCCAATGAAGCCAAGTACCTGATTGGGCACGATCTGATCCTTTGAATGTTTGCCCTTTGCTCTAAAATTTAACTCCAAAAATGGAGTCTTTTTGTGGACCTTCTTGGATGGATGGTGTGAGAGGGATGATAGCCTCATACTCTTTCTCTTCCTTGTAGTAGGTGTGACTTTTGGAAGATCAAAATATTCCAACTTTGATTCAGAGGCATGTTGTAAACTGCAGTTGTGCTTGCACATTCTCTTCCATGGCAAAGCAGGTTCTTGTGGTTAAAGAATGAATGATGGGGGAGAAAATATTACAATTTCAAATGGCTTCTTTTCATCAAAACATTCTTTTGAGTCTGATAGGAAATCAAACTCTTTACTGTCCTATTGTAGCAAGGTCTCTCCCCTTGCATGGTGATCTTAAAATCTTCATTATCTTCACCATATGAAGCTTCATCTTCAAACATGAAGCTAGTGAGTTTAGGCTCTTCCAAAAAATCATACTTTTGGAGAGGTTGAATGGGAGAGGGGTATGTATTTTCTTGTGCAACCTGGCTCATGATTCAGTGCCTCTAAATCTATCTTGGTCACCTCCATATGCTCCTCTTTAACTGGACTTGGAGTTGGTTGTTCTTCTTCCTTCTCTTGTGAAGAACATGGAAGACTCATATCTTCCAACCTTGGTTCCAAGAGGGATGTTGTGAGACATAGGATGTTGTTCTTGAATGCCCTCCTTCATGGCAATAGGCTCATGTGCTTGGAAGGTGGATGATGGAGGAGAAAATGATGTGATCTCCATGGGCTCTTGTCCATCAAAGAAATCCTCCAAGTCAAGATAGATAATCTACCTCCTTTTTGTCCTATTACATGTGCTCAACCTCCTCCATGGTGTCCTCCTGATTTGAAACTTGCTCACCATGGTCCCCCTCATCTTCAAACATGAAGTTTGAAATCTCAAACTCTTCTTCAACATTAGGGTTTGAAGGGGATGAAGTGGGAGGAAGAACTAAAGGTTCTTCTATAGCCTGCTCCACGCTTGGAGCCTCTGAAACTATATGGTCCTCCTCCATCATGGGTTCATCAATCAAATCAGCCCTTGAAATGAAAGCAAAGAATCTTCAATGATGCTTTCTTCATTGAGTGGATTCAACACTGATTTGATCTCTCCCCTTCTCCTCTTCAATGGGGCTTGGAGTTGATTGTTCCTCCTCTTTAACTGGTTGTGCAACTTGGATTAGATCAGCATTCTCTTCAGACAAAGTGCCATTAGGGACACTGTATTCAAAGAAAATAGGCTGTTGATCTTCTTCTTTTTGTTTTTGTTCCTTCTCTATGCAAACTCAGCCTCAGCCACCACTGGCTCTTCAACCTTGACCTCCTCTATTGGCTTGACCATCAAGGGAATCTTTGTAAACCCAAATTTAGCAGCCCAACTCTTCATTATCTATCATTTCTTCTCTGTTGGGCTCCCCTTTCTTGTTCTCCTTGACTAGATTCTTGAGTCTCTTCCCAACATGGACTTGGGAAAGCAAGAGGAGTGGTAGGTTGGGGTTCAACCAACTTTGTAATTGTTTGTGGTGGGGAGGGAGGTGGAACTTCTTGTTTTTTTGGAGGGATGACTATTTGGAAGGGAAAAGGGTAGAGGAACTGAGGTGGGATGGGAGATCAGGAGATGGAGAAAAGAAATTAACACTTGGGTAGCAAGATGAGGGGCTTGACTCTTGATCATGCTAAAATGATAAAGTTTGAGAAAGAGAAAATGAAGAGCTAGGAGGTGGTGGACTTACCCATTGACAAGGTTGTCTTGTGTCCAACTCATAAGCCTCAATATCCTCAATCCACTATGTAAGTTGAGGTAGCACTTCAACCATGAAGTCAAGCTTCTCTTGAGGGTTGTAATGTCTTGGAAAAGGGCCTTCCCATGGACAAGGTGCCCTATAACCAATCTTGAATGCCTTCATTTGTGCTATGGCCCTTGACTGAACCATGCCAGCCTCCATTTTTTGAATCTTCTCAACAGATTAACTTCTTCCATTTGATTATTGTCATTATATGCATACCCTTGTTCTTGATAAGCTCCATAGCCAAACTAGTTTTGGCAATGCTCATATGGGTAAGCATGATTATTTTGGGTCTGATAATAATGTTGATCTGGAGGAGTTGGGAAATGCATTGGAGGTGGATTGCACTATTTTTGCTGCAAGTGTGAGTTCCAAGAAGGAAATGAAGCCATGATTGCACAACTTCATGGAATGGGAGAAAATGAAAGATATGGAAGAATAAAATGGATGAAAATGAGTGGAAATGGATGGAAAAGGTCTATAACTCAGAGGATGGGTTATTGACCAGATGGAGTCACCAAGATGTGCTTGCATGTGCCTCAAAAGGTTGAACCTTAACAAGAACACACCAACCTACTAAGATGAAGTGGTAAGGTGCTTCAGACTGTCCCACTGGGTGTGCCAAAACTATTAGTGCAGAATCACAGACACCCTCGAATGGCCCGATTGTGAGGTGGGGCATTCGGTGTGATTACACAACATGGGACCATCTCTCAAGTTGTGGGACTTACAAAACTTGAGATGGACCTCCAGAGAAAGTCAGTTCTTACTTCCTAATCTACCTACCACAAGCTACTCCAATGCAGGAAAAACCTATTCTATCCTAATCTAACCATTCCAAGGGGACAAAGAGAAAGAGAGAGAGGGTGAAAGAGCCTACACTAAGTGGTGATACACTAGAAAAGGAAGTGGTTGAATCACATATCCTGATGCCTGAAGTGGAGAGAGGTGAGCAGAGGAGAGGGTGGACAAGAATGCACCATGGACCAGAGATAGATTTCACATGGAACACCACTTCAAAACCCATTAAGCACAATCTCCCATAACCTGCAACAAACATCAAAGTATGCACAGTATACCCTACAATGATGAGAGGTAAGAAGAGACAACAAAATAAGCCAAGGATGGATAGATGCATCATGAAACATATTTTATTGCTCCAAAATGTTACATGGTACATCATCAGTGGGAAAGAGGCAAGGAAATTCCATTATAGAGCCTGAAAGGAGGCTTAGACTCTACATTCTACCCTAAGGAAGAAAGAGAGAGGGGGATAGGTGAGAAAGGATGAACAACCATTTGAATATGCCCCTCCTTTACAATATATAGGAAGAATAAGAGAGAGAGGAGGGAAAATTTGAATCCTGCTTCAACCACCTTGAGATATGCATTGAATCCTACTTTGAAAGCTCAACCACTATCAATCAATGCCCTCTCAAATCTACCTACAATCTGTCGATTCTAGTTCCCTAGTGGATCAAATTAAATCTAGTCTAGTAGTTGAAGAAATCAGATTTCTGTATTAATGGCCTGGAAAATGTTTTCCCATTTTTCACCCACTAAATCCTATTAAGAATGATATTTTATGTTTCCATGGCATAGAGGGTGTTGAGACATTTCCAAAAAGTCTTCTCCCACCAAAATCTGAGCTTCCAATCAAAAGATATGGCCATTTGAATATTTGGGTTGCGGTGCAATATTTTAAAGAGTCTGTCTATACGAGGTCCACGTGGTAACCTTGCACATCTAGGAGATTCACCCCCTACCTCTCACTTCTGAAATTACACCGGATGACACATGGCAGCTTTCATGAGCTCCTTGGGTTCCTTTGTATTTTGCCTCAGTCTCTTTGCTTAGCGGGCCAAAAGTCTGACCCTAGACACGTGGAGGCCTGGCGCTTGTTTGGAAACCCGCCCCAAATTTTACCTTTGAAATAGCACGCACTGACACTTGGCTCTCCTCCGGCCTGCCTTTGCTTTGACTATTCAACCCCGACTTTGTCCCTTTTTTGGACCTGGGACATGTGGAAGGCCCGTGCTCATTTGAAAACCCTTTGGATTTTACCTTTGAAGGAGCATCATTAAGACATGTGGCACCTTCCACCTGCACTCTTATACTTAACCAATTTTTGGGCCCACTCTATCCCACCTTTTTAATTTGGACTACATGGCAAGACCATACTCATTTGGGTCTCCGCTCTTTGGATTTATCTTTGAAGTAGCGCTTATTTGGACACTTGGCACCTTCCGCTGAGTCGAAGAATTTTAAACAGATGGTGTGACTTTTGGGGCTCTGGACGCGTGGGGGCTTGGCGCTTGTTTGAGTCTCTAGATTTTGGATTAATCTTTGGAGGTTATTTGGACACTTGGCAGCTTCCGCTATCTCCTCCATACTTAGTCATTTTTGGTGCTCGCCTCAATCATTTACAAAGCCCGAAGACTTGAACCTTCTCCATTTCTTTTCCTTTGAGGCTCTAGATTTCTTCCTTTTTTTTTCTCCTTCCCGACCCTGCTACTCCATTGTAGAGCCTGCCTATAACTTGTCTGTTGGATTTGAAGCATGGGCTCATACAAATGAACCAAGCTTGAATTTCTTCCTCATGAGGTCATGAACGATCCAATTTTATCGGGGAAAAAATTGAGATTTTTTAAATTCTAAGTTTTCCTACATCCAACACATAGTATAGAGAAGAAGATGCCAAGAATTCATATTAATTTATTGCATTAGTTCCAAATGTTGAGTCTTTGTGTGGGCATCATATAATAGTATGTTAAAAGAGAGGAAAGGAAGTGAGAACCAGTGATACCTGATTTTCATATAAGAAGTCACTATCACTAACACCAACACTTCACCAAAAAAGCAAATGTAATTTGTGGGTAAACTATTTTTAAAACCCTCTCTTTTTTATGTTACAATTTTTACATCTATGAATTTTTATTACTAATTTGTATCAATAATTTGTATTTGTAATTACATTTTGGGGATTAAATATCAAGAATTTTTATAAAAATGTGTTTAGAAAAATTGTGGGTTACATCTATTTTGTTCATATATGTCCACTTTTATGTTTTTTTAACTCCTTTTGTGGGCATCATATAAGACCAGGCTAAAGACATGAAAGGGAGTGAGAAAAAGGAATATTGATTTTCATATCATCTTATTTTTATATCATCCATCACTAACACCAACACCGTAACTTTACTAGAAAATAAAATTGTGGGTAAACTCTGCTCTCAAAACCCTTCGCTTTTTTACATTACAATGCTTACATCTACGAAGTTTACTTGTCATTTGTATTAGAATCAATTAATGAGGATTCAATATCATGAATTTATATAAATATTTCTTTTTAAAACTCATTGTACATCTATGTTGTTCATCAATGTCCACGAATGTCCACTTCCTCACATCCATGTTTTATAAAATTTCCTCTCGTTCTTTTTAAATAAAAATAGATTTGCATCAATATATATTATGAATATGTTTTTTTGTATGCAATATTATTTTAATATTATGTAGAGGGATTCTTAGAAATAACAAATGTGGACACTATTACACTGCATCCCAACCATAGAAGTTGATCAGTTGTACAATGCATGCATTAAATTGACAAAATTTGTGAGTCTCTCACTACCCTTCTCAAAGCCAAAACCACCCGAAACTAGGTGCACCTAATAGAGAAAATAAATTACTTTAAAATCTTAAGTTGTGAATGGTCACAATTATAAACATGGAATCTAAAAACATAAATGTTTATTACATCTTGATGGTAGTGCTTCTTATCATGGATACATAACTCATACATCTATATATGAGGTTATAGGAAGATAGATCGAAGAAAAACTCCCTGCAATCCAACAGAGAGACTACCTGGAACATACTATGAATTTACATTGGTCAATAATCCCACCTCTAGATGGAAAATGGCATTTTTTTAATGATAACATTATTACATGCTGGGATGATGTTGACCACCATCTTGAAGAATTTGAAAATTGGAGGTATCACGAGTGGAAAACAACTCATCATGACTCTAATGAGTGTGATAATGACTATATTTGGATGCCACCACTAGCCTTTGTATTTCTACCATGAATCCATTTTTTTTTTCAAGTGGAAGACAACACATTGGAAAATTTATTTCCTAATTTTAATAGATGTATTTTGTATAATTTAATATCACTATAATGTTAGTGGTAGCAGCTAATTCATTTTTATCATTCCTATGCAAATCGAAACAATTCTTCCAATGGGTATTGTTATTCGAGTTTTACCCTCACATGAAATCGACAAACATGACCTCGCACAGAGCAAATGGATGGATCATTTGGCCATGGGAGATCACATTTTGGGGTTGTAAGAAGTGATTCAAGTCAAGGCCAATCACATTGCAAAGGAGCTCAGGAATTTAAGCTAGTTCAGGGAATGAAAGAGCTCTAAGTCGTAAATTCAGACTTTGCAAGTGAGGTCATTATGAGGTAGGCTGAGGTGAAATTTAAGAACTCAGGTTGATCAAAACTCCGAAATCACGAACTGAAAAGGTCCAAAGGATGTGAGTTAAAGGTCTGTAATTAAGACTTCAGACATTTGGGAGTTCGAGAGTTGGTAAGTAGGTCAAGCTCAAAGTGATGAATAGTGCCACACGAGGAGGGGAAAAGCGCAAAAGCTCAAGTCCAAAATTCGAACATCAGGGGTTTCAGATTTTTTGAGATATACGAGGAACGATATGGAGGAGAAAATTTGAA
Source organism: Taxus wallichiana var. yunnanensis (assembly GCA_018340775.1). NCBI lineage: Eukaryota > Viridiplantae > Streptophyta > Pinopsida > Cupressales > Taxaceae > Taxus > Taxus wallichiana. The sequence goes on from CM031236.1 coordinate 121,110,480, forward strand.
AACATGAATCCTTGAAACCCCGAAACTCCAAACTCAATTCCGAATTCCCGAAACCCCAAAATACGAAGAAGGTTCAAACCCAAAGTCCAAAATTTGGACTTCACGGTTTGGCATTTTGAAGGTTTCACAAGCTAAGAAAGGTAAACAGTGACAACTATCTTTGATATCGAAATGCCCAAAGTTTTGAATCCTAAAATTCTATAATTTTAGATTTTGGACGGTGCAATGCAGGTTCAGAGTTCAAAAAGGTAGATTAACTAATAACATTTATCGCAGTATGGCACCCTCATCTTCAGATGGCCATAAATTTTTACTTAGAGCTCACATTTTCACAAAATCAATTTTTGGAAAGCTCTCTCGTATTTTAAAGTGATGAAATATAGTCTGCCATTTTAGAGGAATGTTCCAGATTTCTCACCTACCAAAATGATTAAGGTATGGGATTCCTTTCCTTCCCAATAAGGAAAAGTACATGGAGATATGGGGTTCAGACGGCACCGATCATTGTTGCAGGGTGATTTTAATGCATTTTTGGGTGGTTAAAGAAATATTTCAAATTCCTTCACTCTCCCCTTCTCTCATTCTTTCTATATATCATAAGGAGGGGCTAAATTCAAAATGTTGGACACCTTGTATATGCCCCTCCCTTCTTCTTCTTGTCTATAAGATATTTTGTGGAGATTCTAAACCTCCCTATTAGACATCATTGAATGTAAAAGTTGTGCCTTTGGCCCTAAATGTGATGTATTGTATCAAATTTGAGAGCAATAAAATCATATTTGTGGATGTTTCAAACCCTCTTTTGTGTTATATCGCAACTTTATGATATTTTATTGTTTACAAGGTTATTGTGTATTGTTTTTGTTTTCATTACAAGGTTTTGGTAGTGCTTTGTTTTTTTACGGGTTGTTGAACGCTCCTTGGTGCATCACCTTCCTTAGATTATGTTTTATTTTCATGCATTATCTCTATCTCTATCTCTTTGGAAATATTAGATTATGGTTAGGTATGTAACTCTCTCGCACTTTAGAGTAGTCGGGCACTAAGATAGGATAGGAAGTTGTCCTTCTCCGAGGGTTATCCCGATCGCAAAGTCCCACACTTTGGGATAACTCCATGTTTGACGATTCAAAATGATTGCCTCAACCATTCACTTGCAATTTATCAGGGTGCCGATTTCACCATAATAGGTATATTTTGTCAAGATGCAATCATGTTTATAAGAGGATAAAATGTACCATCATAGACTATCGTTATCATGAAGAAAATTTAAATTTCTAATTGCATTACCATGATTGTGACTGATGTTGTTGCTTATTTGAATAGTTTTAACATTCTTTACTATTCATAGATATCCATTTTTTATTTCTCTATATTGAATTTATAATTAATAAGGTTGTATTTTCTATTCATATATGTATAATTTTTGTTTCTCTTCATCTACATTTTTTTCTAATGTAATGTCACATTCTTGTGGTAGGTAAGAGTAGGAATTTGAGATACCATTCTACATCTCCTAATTTGAAACCCAACCAAGGGTTTATTTACATGTAATGATTTACATTGCAAAAAATTTCCCACCATTGACGAGAGATGATATGTGGGTTGGGTGGATCGTGAAAGGAGAATCAAATAGAAAATTTTACCCAAAAATATTTCATGTTTCACATCGAAAAAAATTGCATCACCTATTCCTGCAAAGAAGACAAGAATCAATGGCACTTTGGAATACATAATGTGTGTAGGATGTCAATTTAAATATTTTGTGTACATGGATGCTATTGTAATTCATGTTTCAAAGTGTGCATGTGATAATAAGATTAATTTTAATGTATAGATATTTGTGTTTGTATGGGCCTTAGAAATTCAAGAAAAATGATTCCTTGGCACAAGGTAAGTCCTTAGTGCCGAAGAAGGGAAAAAAACAAACCAAGATGAAATCATATTCGATGTGGTTGTAAGTTTCATTTCAACACTCGCGAGAATTTTCATTAATTCAAACATAAATGATAAGATAGAAAAGGGTACCACCTCAACTACTCAACACTCAACCCACAAATTATGAAGTGAACAAATGTCGGGATTACAAAAACAAAAAACAAATAAAACATTCCTTACTAATAAAGGCTTGTTGTATACATCATAATCTTAAAATGGATGCAAAAATTTGCAATTGATAAATGTCACTTTTTTTTTCCCAAAGGAATAGACTTTCCATTCTTTATTCTAACCTTCTCAACAATGGGATCCCAAATCCATAGGATTCTAAATGCAATGCTTTTAAGACAATGGAATTTTAAAGGTTCTGTGGAGTGATGAATATAATGGTGATAACAAATAAATACAACAAAAATTTAGTCCACGCTTTATTTTTTATTGAAAATAGAAGTAAAAACATAGAATTGTAGATATAAGAATGAACCTAATAACAATAGGTGCATGATTAGACCCATAATATGGAAAGCTATTGCACCATATATGCAAAAAAATTCTAATACAAATAAAAATGGGAGAGATTATATGACCTATAACTAATTAGGAAAAGAAATATTTCAAATGCCAATAAATAAGATGACTATACAAGTAAATGGATAAATCAAGCATGTCAATTAAGCATGTAACCCATAATAAGGAAAGATAGTGGAACATCGCAATAGGAAAAGTAGATAACGGATATGATACAATGTTCAACCAAGAAAAGTAATGTCTATTGTTATTCTATCCAATTCCACCATAAATACAATGACAATAACAAATAAATACAACAAACATTTAGTCCACACTTTATTTTTATTGAAAATAGAAGCAAACACATAAAAGTATAGAAAATTGTGTTACGTTTGATATTACATGCTTTCATAAAATCATATAAACTTTATTATGTTTTAGTAGAATAAAACTATTTTATTTACTATATCCCAATAATATTATTTCTTTCACTTCAACCAACTAAATAATTATGATTTTATCATTAAACATGGTGTGTCCTCTCCAAAACCAATAACCACCCATAGTCATCCTGGGTCGGACTTGCTTACATAGCTTCTCAAACTCTATCTTCTAGTGTTGCATCTCTTCTTCATAGACACCACTCATGCCATCATACTTGATGTTTAAGACCTTCGTTATGTCTCATATACAGTCAAGGAGTTCTATTGTGTACACATTAAAATTTTATAGGCCAAAAACTTCTTTTCAAGTTCCAACTTCTCACCCCTAAGTGCATGAATTGTATATGTAACTCATTTTCTCTATGGTGAGAGTCTCCAAGACAATGTTCTTGTCAGCTATGATAGTTTCAAATTTTTCATTAACCATCCTTGCAATTTCAATAATGGTGGAAAACAAATCCTTCTCCATAGTGAGTGATGTAATTTATGCACGCAAGCAATGAGAGTCTCAAATCTATATTTTCCTCCTATGGAACATTGTGCTCAAATTTTATCTTCGCAATAAGATCTTCCATTTAACACATGCTTTCACCAATTTCCTTTTAATCAACATCCACACGCCCTTTAAAATAGAAAAGGAAATGTGGATTAGGAGAAGGTGAAATATTTTATAATCCATGCATTCAAATGAAAATACTAAATGTACATAATGTATAACAATAAGACACAAAATCATGACACCCAACCTGCATCATTATCAATTGGGTTTGTGGAATTATCAGCATGCCACATAGGCCACCATCTTCTTCATTTTGGATGCTTGTTCAAGAGTCATTGTTGATCACTTGAAGTGATTATTGAGATTCTCTAATACATATAGGAAACAAAGTGAGAAAAGTAGAGGGAAACCAAACTAGTCACATTATGCACGATTACCCATGAAATATTGTCACAAAAATAAGGAACATGGAAATACAATCATTACACATATGTAATATGCAATAAATAAATACTAAAATATGTCAACATGAGTGATTTTATTTTGGAACCATTATGCCAACAACACATCATCTTGTAAATTATATCATGAAAAATAAATAAATTTCAACAGCTATGTATCATGTAATCATCAAACCAATATTATGTTATACAAGCTTAAACATCATCTCTCATCACCAAAATATTATTTGGAGCATCTTGTTGATTATAAATCTAAGCTTTTTGCTAGCTACCATGGGACCACAATGACCAATACAAAAAGGGGGAAATCCTTAGGCAATTGACCATGACATCCACATTCTCCCCATCCTGTAGAGGCTTTACAAAATAAACTACACCATTGAATATAGATAGAAATATCGCATATATCCGAGTCACTCGATTTTTTTCATTTCCCATCATGCCTTCCTAATCATCCTCAACACCCATCTTATCCTCTTCATTAAGAAATAATATAATAATCAAGGAAGGAATAAAGGAAAATGAGTGAGTTGTCTATATAAATTTATCTTGTATCTGTGAAGAGACATGAAGGATATGAAGAACCACGTAGGATATTAATGGTCAAAATTACACATAAATATGCAAGGAAGGATTAAAGTGAAAGGAATGAGTTTTCCATATGGTTATATTTCTTTACTCCATGGCTTCTTTCCTTGTGTAATGCCCACATTTTCCATGCCAAAAACCCAAGATAATCCCCAATAGTTAATTAGGAAAATTACGGAATAATTTTTTTGTTTAGAAGTGTTGCATCAAGATAACTATTCACTAGATTTAAATATTTCTTGTTTAATAAGTTCCACATATTAGAAAGGTTATTGATACTAAATTAATAATTAATTATTATTAATTCCTTCCAAACCACTTCGGGTTTACATTCTCTCCTACGATTTCCGTTAATTCACCTTAATTAAAATATCAACTAGATAAATATTCCTAGGTTAGTTTGATTCTTACTTTCATAACAACTTAAAAACAATGTCCACGTAGATCATCTAATTATAAATTTATATTTAAATAATTATTCCTTTTAATTCATTATCCAAGTTACTCTTTTCAAAATTAATTAATTTATCCTTATAATTCCAATGTCATTTATTTACTTAATAACCTAAGACTAAGGTCACAATTTACCCTAACCCTTAAGTGGCCCCATTCAACCCATTACCCATACCTTTTAATTAATTTTTCATTCCCACAAAATCACATCACTTAAAATTGTAGGGTGAAATCTCATCCATTAGATTAAGTCATTTTGGGCCCTTAGATTAGGAATACCCTAAAAATCCTTAAGGCTTCTTTCTATATACTTTAGACCTAATTTAATATCAGTTTTGTGTTATATGTTTTGGGAGCATGAAGGCTATTAAGGCCGTGGAATATTAGAATGTTTCCTATGGAGTTCATTTCTCATATTATATTCCATTTCATTTGTTTAGTTTGTTAAACATGGTAGGAACAACCCTTTGTGGATCTAGGGTTAATTCCACGAGGATTTAATTGAATTGCTCATTTTTTTACATTATATTCATTTTTTGGAGTGTAAAATCTAGATTTGAATTTTAATATGGTTTCATTTATTATTCCATTGTATATATACTCACAATGTTGTGCTCATAATTTATTAATCAAGAACCTTTCATTTTTGAATGGCTAAATAATACATATCTAAACGACATACTTTTCCCATTTTCAATCATTTCTCTATTAACACATTTGGGTGCCCATGAATGGATTTAAATGCTCCAACTAATGAATTTTTTCATTTACTAGTTGCTAGTAGTTCCATATTATAATTTTAAAGCTATGGTTTTGATGAAATTCATTCACGATTTGTCATGCATTCATAAATTTTATTTTTCCACCGAAAGTAATGAAACCACATCCCCGAGTAGGCCAAAGTGGTTCGGTGACCACCACACTATCTAGGTGACAATTCTTAAACCACCACTATGGGTAGGGTGGAATTTCTAAAACCAACGCTCTCGCACATGGTAGTAGTTCTATTTGTTGAAAATAGAACCTCAATTTCATGCATTTTCCAAAATGATTTCTACCTGGGTTAGTTTCTATGGTAATATTAAATTTAATTATTATGCCTACAATCAGTATTTGATATGTTGATGTCATTTCTTCATTTTAAACCAACTTCAATATAATCAAACAAATGTTTACACCATCCCAAATTATATCAAGTAAGGTTCATTTTTTCCTACTTTAGTTTAAACATATTACATTTCAACATCTTCATATTTTGCATACAAGGGTAGTGTCATGCCAATATATTTCCAACTTTTCAATATACTAACTTATTACTATCAAAATGAGAATGTGTCTCTTTTCTTTTCAAAAATAATGATATCTATTTCAACAAGGAAAATCAACTATAACTTTCATACATTCTTCCTATGCAAACACAACCATTTCAAAGCAAAGTAATACACAAGCACGTATGATTTTATTTCCAGTTTTGAAAGACTACATTTTCTATTAAATAAAAATTTCAAATTCTTCTTTCCAACCATTCCAACAACGTAACTAGATAACACAATACAATATTTTTTTCTTAAGAATATTAGTTAATTTTCTTACAATATAGTAGTTCCTCCTTTCATCAATTTGAACAAAATAAGTTTACAAGAATGTTTCCCAAATACAATATTGAATCTTGCACTTTAAAACAAATGGAATATCATTATAAAGGTGATCTCTTTGACTCCAAACAAGTATAACTCTTCCAAAATTCAACTCCATAGTTTTTCTTTTCTTCTTCAAATCACAAAACAAAATAGGGGTGTAGGCAATACTCACCTCCCAACCTTTAATTCAATGAGGAGGAGAAGCCATTATCCTCATTGTCACCCGATCCCCAACCTTAGAAGAATAAATAATGTTTCGCAACCAATAAAAACTTAAAACATTTGCTTCCACATTACAACACACATGCCAACAATACAAACAATACATTTCAACACATAGGCTTATAGATTAAGCCAAGGGAGAATATAACAATGGACACCATCTCCTTTCAAATCCCAAATAAGATAGGGGTTCCACACAAATGCCTCCAAATGCAGAAAAATTTTCAACACATCCTTTTTCCTCCCAATGCAAATACACAAAGTATAGCAATTTTAACCATTTTATCTCCGAAAGGTGGAACTCCCACTCATACTCCCTCCACCATACATCATAATTTCCTTTTCCTCCCAAAATGTCTACATCTTCCATCTCCCACATCTTTTCTTAAAAACAAAATCTACCCAACCCAACACAAATCACAAACATACAACAATTTTATTTGTAAACACACACACAAGTAATAGATAACAAAAGGCATAGGCCCTACCTTGCCATCTTAAGCTTCCACAATCTTTAACAAGGTTTCACTCTTCCAAAACTAAGAAATATCCCAAAATCAATCTCCAAAAGGCTCCAAGTAAGAGCTCTAATAAAAATCCAAAATAACAAGTGTGCAAACAAAAAATTAGTAACCCCCAACACATCAAGTAAACATGAATAAATAGAAAAAGGAGAAGAGGAGGGTGAAGTGACTCCATCTAGGATGCCACATCACTTATCCTCAACTCGACATCCCCAACAAAACACAAAACACAAGGTTAATAATTAGGTGAGTGAGGATATGACAAGCCTCTTACACACACTAATCCTTACTCCATATCACATAAGGACACCATTAAAAATTGTGTAGGAAAAGTGCAATAAATCCACCTTTTACCATCCAAATCACGTAATGGGGCTTAAGTTTTACCTCTTACGCCACAGTATAGTTGGTAGATAAATTTAAGAGGTGTGGGACAAGCTTAACTTGTCCCACAAGCCTCCAAAATTGGCTTGAAAGACAAATTTCGAGTTTAAAGAGATGGTTTCGAGTACGCACAAAGTAATATAATTAAATCAAACTTCAAATCACAAGATGAAAAGGACTATCTACCCAAATAAATTCCTACACCCCTTTGGTCACATCTAAAAATTAACTTAATTAACATACTTAATTACTAAAAAGGGTACATTTAATTAACAATACAAAAGTGAAATACAATGTAATAATAAAATACATGCACACAAATAATAAAAATAAAAGACAAAAGAATGCACATATCCCATTATCCCAATTTAAGGTTATTTCCCCTATAGGAACCTCCTAACATCCTAACCAAAAATAACAATAACATAAGACAAAGTTGCCTTGGTGACCATCATTGCAACCATCATATTTTCTGCTCTAGTTGGTCTCCTACCCACCCCCTTTGTTTGTTGAGATACAATCACCGCAAAATCAAACAATACGTCCTTGGCCTCATGGCCGCATTAAATATATCAACAATACAATATATGTGCATCCATCAAGAACATCATTATAACACCAAATCATCATCAAAGCTAAAAAGTTCTATCATTCATTTATAATTTCATAATTATAATTTACTTCCTAAAATTTATTAATAATTAAATATATAATTTCGTAATAAAAATAAACTTCCTAAAATATAAAGATAGGAAGTTGGAATTAAATTAATAATTAAATATTATTAATTTACTTCCTAAATTATATTTGTGGTTTAAAACAATTTGTTTACCAAGTTCCATAAGTTTAATTAATTATCATGCACGAGATTACTTTATTTTCTAACACAAGAGTTAATTATTTTGTCTAGCCACTAAGTGGCCCCATTCACCCCATTACCCATGCACTTTTTAATTAAATTTCATTCCCACAAAAATACTTTCCACTTAAGTGAGGTAGGGTTTAATCTAGGCCATTAGATTGAATCTATCCTAGCCCTTAGATTTGGGTTTCCCTAAATATCCTTATGGGTTTATTTTTATTTCTATTTGCCCCAAAACAACCTTATTTGTTCATTCTTGTTTTACAGGTTTGGAAGAGGAGAAGGAGGAGAAGCCATGAAAGCAAGAAGTGCAACCATGGAGAAATTTTCTTGGTTCTAGTTGTAAATGGAGAAATATTCCTCCATTCTTCTCTTCATAGTTTAGTTTAGACAAGGGTTTACTATTGTAAGGTTCTTCATTTGCTTAATGTAGAGATCCCACCATGGATCTATTTTTTTATTTAATGTAAACATTATTTTGAGTTCAAAAATTGGGGAAAACCCCATTTCATTTAATCTATGAAATTTTACACATTTGGATGCCCATAAGAGGATTTATCAGCTTAAATAATTAAATTTGATCAATTACTAGTTGTTGGTAGTTTCATTTTGAAGGTTTAAAACTTAGATTTTAATTAAAATTCAATCTAGGTTTTTCACAGTAGTGATTTTTTTTTTTTCCGTCAAAAGTGACGAAACCGCCATCCTACGTAAACCAGAAATCATGTGACCACAGCCCTACTTTGGGGGCAATTCATCGACTCCGATCTAATCTCGGTGGTGATTCCAAACCGTCACTCAGTCACAAGGTGGCGGTTCTATTTCGGAAAAGAGAACCTTAAATTAAAGCATTTTCCAAATAGTTTCCTACTTAGGTTGGTTTCTAAGGCAACATTAATTTTAATTAAGGTGTCTACAATTCTTTAGTTGATATATTGATAACATATCTTAGTTTCATAACTCAAAATTTCCAAATGCATAGCTTTTCCATTCAAACATACAACCTTCAACAATATGAAATGTAAGTTTTCTTTTATTGAACATACTTTGGAATTTCTCTTTTCAACCATACAATACAAATATGATAACTACAAGTTACAATAACATTCTTTTGCAATACAAGAACTTCTAATCCATTTCTTTCAATAAAATTAGTCCTTTCCAACAAGGTATACAACAAAAGTTCTTTCTACATTCAACTAAATCACTACAACTTGGAATAAATGAAATATACAAGACTTTCTTGCAAACATACAAAAGTTACAATCTTCCACTCTAAGTGGGAACAATAATATGATTTATAACATGGAGAATTATTCCAACAAGGTCAAAACACAAGTCTTCTTTCAAGGTCATCTCCCAACTTTTAGCTTTCAAACTTGCATCCTTCAACTCTTCAAAACTTGGATCACAATACAAATAAAGGGGTATAGGTGACGCTCTCCGCCTAACCTATAATCCAATAAGAGGATAATTCATCCCCTTATTGGCCCCGAGCCCCAACCAAAGAACAATGAGGGGTATTGAGAAACATTTGACAAATTTTACAAGAGGCTTCCACAACAAGCATTCCATAATAACACAATCAAATAACACATTCAACACTCCATTCAAACAAAATAACAATATCCCCAACAAGCACAAAGTCTAGAATACAACAAGTCAATAAAGAGATGCAATATGGGAACCACCTCCTTTTTCTCCCAAACTTGATGTAGGAGTTCCACCCAAAAGCCTCTATGTGCAAAGCTCAAAACATAAATCAATCCTCATTTATACACTTGAAAAATGCAAAATATAAACATGTTACTCTTATTTATTTTTATCCCTTGGTAAAAATGGATGACTGGAGAAAAATAAACTTGGGCAGTTGATAGAGCTTCATGGTTGATTCTAGGGATTTCAAGTAGTTTTTCATAATTTTCGAGAACAAGAAATGATTTTAGGAAATTAGGGGTCATTTCATGCATTTCCCTTCTTCTAGAGGCAAAGGAGTTCATTTCTTAGCCAAATTTGAGAAAAATGAGTAAAATCGAGAAAATGTGGCTTTGGGGCACTCTAATTAATTTTTTCTAACTCCCCAATCCAAGAAAATTCTAAGGAGTTAGAGGAAAAAATGAGAAATAGTCCACAAGAAAAATTTCATGGAAAAGATGTAGAAAATCGTGAGAGACAAAGTCTACAAACAAATCGTATAAAAACTTTGTAAGTCAAAGTTCGAAAAAGACACAAGAAAAATCCGAGGAAAAAGTCACGGAAAAGTCCACGGAAAATCCAAAGAAATGTCCGCAGAAAAAAGTGCCATAGAAATCTGCAAAAGCCGCAGAAAATTGAAGTTTGCGGAAAAAACCGTAGAAAAATCCACACAACAAAGTCCATGGAAAAATCTGCATGAAAATTCGCAGAAAAACTCCACAAACAAAGTCCGTAGGAAAAGCCACAGAAAAGCCATAGATTAAAGTCCATCGAAAAATCTACAGAACAAATTCCATGGAAATATATGTAAAAAACCAAATCCAAGGAATGTTGCAAAAATTGGAAAATCCAGTAGAACAAAGGAAAATGATTGTTTTTCACGTGAAACTTTGAATGGGCATAACTTTTGATCTAGTGCTTGAAATTTGGCAAACTTTATATCATTGGAAAGGTCTCAACACCCTCTATGCAATGGGAATTGTATTTATCAATTTTATTGATGTTAGGTGGGTGAAAATAAAAGAAACATATCCATGTTCAAAAAATCAAATTCGCAGTCCCATTAAAGACAACAAATCCCTAGAAACTCAAAATAATCGCTCACACTCAGAAGACCATAAATTTGGTAATTCTCAACGAATTTTCACAAAATTAGTCTTGTTGGAATCGTGACCTTGAACCTGACACAAAGAAATCAATAAATCTAGAATTTAATGAATTTTTTATGATGATTTTAATGAAAACGTGTTAGGCCCTAAACAATGTTTTAATTTGCGGTTGGGATGCATTTAATGAGGCATGGTCATCATTATCTCTATCTTCGCAACACATCGAGATAGCATGGCGAGACTTTTACAAGCAACATACCATCAATTACACTCATTTATGACAACTTTCAAGTAGATAAAAAGACTAATTCGATATTGAAATTCTATCTCTCTTTCTTATTCTATAAATTGTAATCTTGGGCTCATTTGTAAAAAAGTTGGTCATTTTTCTCCCGCCCCTCTCTCTTTCTTCTCTAGGCTTGAATGTGAAGTTAAAGCCTCCTCTCTTTCCTTATAATGGCATTTTTTCTTCTTTCCCATGAATGATGTATTGTGTGAACTCATGGAGCAATAAAATTTGCTTCGTAATGCATTTTGTCCATCCTTTGTTTATTTTATTGTCTCTTTTTGCCTCTCATCATTACAGATATAAAGTGCATATCTCTCGATGTCTATTATAGGTTTTGGGAGCTATGTTTAATGGGTTTGAACTAGTGTTTATATGTGAACATTATCTTTTGTTTTTGATGCATCTTGTTCATCATCTCCAATGCTCACCTCTCTCCATTTCTGAGGCAGTTGGATTTGTGATCAACAACCCCCTCTTATGGAGTATCAACGCTTTTATTTAGACTTTTTTCATGCACTCTCTCCCCTAGTCCCTTGGAAATTTAGATTAGGATTAGATAGTTTCCCTACATTAGAGTATATTGTGGTGGCAGTAGTTTAGGAGAAAGAACCATCTTTCTCTCGGAGGATCATCTCAAGTCGCAAGTCCCACAACTTGAGAGATGATTTAATGTTACCAAAAACATTGTTTTCACATTCACACAAGCTTGAAAAATCAGAGGGTGTTGTTTTTAGTGATAACATATCTAGCACACCCAAAGTGGGACAGGTTTCAAGCACCTTACCACTTCACTTCATAAGGTTTGATGTATTCTTGGTGAAGATTTCAGCCTTTGGAGGTACTTTCAAGCACATCTAGTGAATCAATTTGGTCCAAATAACCCACATCTCCGAAATTGCAGACCTTCTCCCCATCCATTTTCATCCGTTTTCCTTCCATCTCTTCCATTCTCTTATTTTCTATGAATTTTTGAAATCATGGCTTCATTTCCATAGTGGAATTTACACCTACAGCAGTGCAATCAGCCTCTAATGAGTTTCACAACTCCTCCGATCAGCATTATGATCAGATTTAGAACCATTATTCTTACCCATATGAACAATGCCAAAACCAGTTTGGCTATGGAGCTTATCAAGAGCGAGGGTGTGCATATGATGATAACAGTTATATGGAGAATGTTGATCTATTAGAGAAGATTCAAATAATGGAGGCTAACATGGTTCAATCCAGGGCTACAACAGAGATGAAATCTTTTAGAATTGGTTACAAGGCACCTTGTCCATGGAAAGACCCTTTTCCAAGACACTATAGCTCACAGGAGAAGCTTGATTTCATGGTTGAAATGTTGCCTCAACTTACACAGTGGACTAAGGAGATAGAAGCATACAAGAAAAATGCAAGACAACCTTGTCAATGGGTAAGTCAATCACCGGATCCTTATGCTCATTTTTCTCCATCGTAAGCTTTATCATGTAGACACTTGTAGTTTGATCAAAGCGCTATTATTTCTAATAGTGCACTTTTTTATTCTCTTCCTCGCAAATCGACGACACCTCATCAATTAGATCTATCTAACTCCCCTCTTACGACACTCTTTTGGTCGTATTTCCTCTTGTAAACTAATTAAATAGGTTATAATAACCTCTTCTTGGCTAATATTCTCTTCTTTACCACCTCTATTAGCTCCCTAGAATATCAATCCACTTCATTGGATTGATTAAGCCTTTCAAAACCCTCTCAGAAACCTAATTTCTCTCTAAATAGGATTAATTACCCTCTAAACATGGTTAGCTAGTCTTAACCATGATCAACCTCTATCTACAACTAGTCAAATCTTACTTTAAATTACTTTTTAACTTGTTAACTCCCTTTTCATCCCACATGCACCAAAAAGCTTCCCATTTCCCGATGGAAAACTATAAATAGCCTACTACCCCCTCTCATTTCTAAGAACACTTCTTCCCTCTAACCTAAAATATAGTATTATTGCTAGGATTAGGACCTTTTATTGAGATATTTGCTTTGCTTTTGAATATCTATCACATAACATGGAGTAAAGGGGAAGAACCATTGGCCTTGAAGCCGTTAATGGTGAGATCCCATTCTCTTGTAGTATAAACTCATTGCTTAGATCCTTTTAGGTTCATTTTTTTAAGCTTTCAAGAATAGAGGTTAACTTCATTTGTTTAAGTTATTTGTTTACTTCAAGTTAATGCATACAACTAGGATTCCTTTCTCATTTCTTATCATATGGTCCATTGAGGGGCGTTTGTGCAAAGATTTGGGGTTCTTGAGTGTTTCTTACCCCATTTCAATAGCTCTTACAAAACCTTTCATTAAACATATTTGGCATGCCAGTAGGACACTTATGTCCATCCTCCACGAATGGATGTCTTTTTGAGTTCTTCAACGTTCATTTGTAAGTTTTTAGTTAAAACAACTTGTTATTTTCTGATTTCTATTTCAAAAACTAGCTAAATCACGCTTATATTCACATGTTTTGTGGGTTTGAACTTGAAATAGCATACTTTGACTAAAAACTAACCTGTTTTCTCTTAAAAAAATTTGAATCAGTGATTTTGAGGTTTTTCATAGGGTACATGTACGTTTTGTAACAGGGCACATCCACATTAAAACCCTAGTGTTCCTTTCGAGAATAAGTGCGTACTGTCTGGATGTACTTATCATCGATGTGTTTCTCTCACTGGACACGTACGCGTCTCTGTCGGTGATTCGTCTACATCTCTCTAGGCGTGTTGCTGTAAATAACCCCACTGTGTAAAAATTTGAAACTTTTTGTTTTATGCTTAGACACATCTACGTTGAGCTCTAAGCATACACGTCAAGTGCAAGTGTCTCTATCTCTCTGGATGTGTCTATGTTTTTGGGTATACTATGTTTTTTTACTAATTTTGTTTTGCAGTGTATCCGTTGAGTTAAGTGGATACGCGTTGGCTGGGTAACATCTGGTGTCGGGCTTGGGCGCGTATGCATCTATGTTAAAATTGGAATTTTTTTATAATCTGTAAATAAAAATTATAATCTTTGTTGCAGTTTCTAGGACTAACAAATTAAATATAGAGTTTTCTTTGGTATTTCAGTTTGCATAGTTAAGTGTTTTTAGTTCTTAGCTTAAACTAGGTTTGTAAAAGTGCATATGCTCTCTCCTCATGCCTTCAAAAGTGATCTTGGAGATCAGAAACACTTATACAAACTTGTATCGAATGTTCAAAACACTTGTTTTATAAAGGATAAAGTAAACTTTCATGTGATTTAGTAGGATTTTTCACATTGCGTATGCTCTTCCTTCACGCCTATTGGTGATCTTAGGAATCAAAAGAAAGGTGTAAAGTTCTCTTTCTTGACATCAATCTGCAAAACTGGAAAATTACTAAAACTTGTTGTCTACAGGACCCAACACTTGTAGAAGAAAGGCATCAAAACAAGACACAAAACTTCTAATACACGTGTTTTATGTAGGTTGCCAAATGGTGTGCTACTTGAAACCACATTAAATTAAGCAAGATTAAAAACACCACGTTCATCACACTCAGTATTATAGGTTTTAAAAGGGTTTGTCCCTATCCGCTTAACTGTAACATAACCCCTTTGGCATATCTCCTTAACCTACAAAATTGGGGGTGGTTCCAAGAACCCTAAACTAATCCACCACCGTGTAACCTTGTGGATGAAATAGGAAGAACTCGCTAGCCACTTGAGTAGTTTTTCCTTGTAAGTTAGTGTTACCAGGTTGTCCATATGGTGACCCCCTGGTTAGAGTACACATGAACACATTTATTGCCCACTATTCTTCAAGGGGGTAAAGTAAAGCTGAGATACTCCCAATTTAGTCATTATGACTTTTTGGGTAAATTACGCTCACTTAAGACAGCCTTGTAACACCTAGTAGAGAGAACTTATTAAGGAGACCATTCTATCTTGGAGCCCACTTTGCTAGTCCACTGTTGTGTCAGGCCATCATGAAGTGACAACTCATTTGTAATTTTAACCTTCTTTTTCGAAAGAGGAAAAGAATCCTTGTAAGTTTGATCTAATTTTATTTCATCACAAAATTAAACTACATCCCACTTTAGCTCAGTTTTATTCTCATCTTCGGATGATGTGAAACTCTACCAAGTGGCACTTAGTTTGTTTTCATCTTTTGATCTATACCCTTGCATTCTCACCGCCCATTTTTCGAGGTGTGAAAGTTTCATACCTTGTGTGTTTTTATTAGAGATAGTGCTCGCCACTTTTTTGTCCATTTACGCCCATCCATGTTTGTGGATAGGTTGTTAAACATCTAAAGTGCGTAGGTACATTTTTGTATCTTTGATAAAAGTCCTTCAATCTTGATTTCAAGATCATCTTCACCGCTATGAGTTCGATTCATCATTCGTCTCTTCTTGAGTTGATAGTTTTGTTTGCATTCTAGACACACAATCTTGGTACTTACGTCGTGTTCTCATTTTTTATGAGAAAATGGTATAAGTCCCTTTATTGCATGGTTACACTACTCACATAATTAAAAACTCCTTGTTATACTTATCACTTGGTTTCAGTTTCAATGTCATCTGAGTCTTTTTGAAAAGTGTCATTAATGCCTTATATATATCATGATAAAGTTGTCATGATACTAACACCTTGCTTGCTCGGTTAATGTATCACGATGACATTGTTACACTATATCTAGTCACGACTTCCATTTTTCAGAAGGTTTAGATTTCATTGGCATTCAAACTAGTTTTAGTATACCTCGTCGAGGGACTACGTCAATACCACGTCGATCTTGATTTAGGCCCTGTTAGAATTTAATCTTGACCTACATATTGATTGATACAATATCGTCACTATCTGTTTTAGGGCATATGATTAAGAACAACAAAATTCAGAGTGATCATTACATTTAGGTGTGCATATGAGTGTTCCTTGAAAAAACAACTACATAACACTGCATTTAAGATACACTGTGGTATAGTTCAAACATCACCTTGAACGACTTGCAAAACCATACACTTAGAGGTCACACTAGCTGCATACAAACGTCAGCTAGTAATGCCTCAAATCGCAAAGATGGAAACCAAATCAAATGATAATGACATAGGAGAAAACCCTTTTGAAACCTTCCCATTTAGTGGAAACAATTTAGCACTCTCTTTTCTCAAGTCAAGGATGTGGAGCCATTAATTGACCATAGTGGAGAAGATTCAGACTCTTCCAGAGAACAACAAATATTAGACCTAGGTAGATTTGATGAACTCCTATATTATAATAAAGATCAAGTACTCACAAGAGTCTTAGAATTAGGAGATAAACTCCGCAAGAGCACAAAGAAGAAACAAAGGTCATTAACCCTAAACTAGGAGAGTGAAGATTCCTCTTAGACATAGATAATCCTTTTGATGTGGGATACACTTCCACTTCTGGGAAACATAAGGCCACCGTTGAAGGGGACCCATCACAAAGACCTCACTATAAAGCTTCATGTAAAGTGAAAATTGAGCGTAAAGCTTCCCCTCCTCTGAAATTTTATGAAGAAGAGGACCCTCTTGTTGAAGAGGAGATCCTTCAAAAATAGATCTTGAAGTTGAGCTAGAAACTGGCAAACATAGGCCCTTCAAGAAGAAACATGTACAAAGACAAAGATAAAATAAACCTAGCAAGTTTCACTTTTATCCACATACGGACCATACCTTTAAAGAAACCGAGTTAAAAAGACAAATTTCACCTACTAAAGAGAAAATCATTCGAAAGAGTTACAATCATTGAAAAGTACGCTTACTACATTACAATAGGGAAATTTAGGTCAGAATAGAAAATATTCATATGAAGAACTATGCCCTTATCGATTTGATAAGGACATGTTACAACAACCCTTCTCAAAAACTTTACCATTCTTAAGTTTTATAAGTATAAGTGCAAGAGTGATCCTCATGATCATATAAAATACTTTTACATAGCTTTTTCTATGAGGTCACATATACCGATAACTTCTTAATATGACATTTTCCTCACGGCCTCAGGAGCCATGGGATTGGAATGATTTTATAGCATACTCAAGGGCTCCATTACAACATGGCTCACATTAATGAGAAAACATTTTATGACATTACTCATATAATATGGAAAGTGACATCAAAATGAATGATTTATGCAATATAAAACAAAAACCCACTCACACGTTTGTAGGATTTTTACAACGATGGCGCAGGTTAGCAAGTCATTTCTCTTACACATTACCGAAAAAATAACTAGTGAGCATATTAGTTCCTAACTTAAACCTAGAAATAGCCTTTCATTTACAGATGCACTATGGCTCAAACTTTGAAGAGGTCATAGAGAAAGGAGGTCAAATTAAGAAAGCCCTCATTACAAAGGGAACACTTAAGTCTCAATTGTTAAAGACAAACATGAAGCCAAATCCATAGACAAACCTAAATTATTTAATAAGAACAAGCATGTCATTGGTTATGCCATTTAGGACTCCAAAAGACTCCAAGCCATAGAGATAGGTACACTTTTAAAGCTTTCACAAGGACCTCATCCCAAAGAACCTACTAAACGTATGTTTACTTCATTAATAGAGTCTTTGTTATGCCTTGCCATCCTAAGACAATTAGATGATGAAAAAATGGTGGAATATCCAACTATAATGGTACCATACCTAGAGGATGCTCCAAAACCTAGTTAGCTCAAAGACCGTGAATATTGTGACTTCCACTGTGTTAAAGGATATAAGACAAATAAGTGTTTGAGAATACATCATTTTATACAAGACCTCATCGAGGAAGGAATGATAGTATTGATTCTCCCCATGAATCTGGAAAAGGTCCAAATGAGAAAATGGGTATCTATAAAGAACCTTTTCCTAATCATGTAGATAAAAAGAAAAGGAAACCGATCATGGGTAAACCTCCAATGACTATAGAACTGCCACTTATGTTTACCCTACAAATGATAGTCCTTTTGATTCTCTCATAGGATGTATTAGCTCATCTAATGAATAGATCAACACCATCCAAATTTTAGAAAAATTGTGTGGTAGGGATGAGACCTATTGCTTAGTCATACCAGATCCCATGCCTATCCCTCAAGAAGGTCAATATAATTTAATAGATCAGTTAGAGAAAACACCTGCTAGGATGTCTATTCTCAATCTTCTCAAAATATCTAATGCCCACAAGAACATACTATAGAAAACATTGCAAAATTTAGGGGTTTTGATAGATGTAGACCCCACAAACCTCCAAGCCATGATTGTGTGCCTAGACTCCAATGATCATATTACTTTTGATCACACTACAATCTAGTGTAACAGCCCATAACGTAACTTACCCTTATATCTCAAAGTGGTGGTTACCCATCACAAAATCAAGAGGATACTTATGGATAGTGGATCTAGTCTAAAATTTGCACTTTGAAGCTGGTTAAGCAGCTAGGCCATTCAGAAATAGCTATGAGCTAATACTATCAAAATCACTTATGACAATGAAGAACGAGAATTAGTGGGTACTATAGTAGTTCCCATGGAAGTAGGCCCAACTTTTCATGAGACGACGTTTCATGTCCTTGACTTCGACCTTCTATACAACATGCTCCTAGGGCACCCATGGATCCATGCCATGCAAGCTATTTCATCTAATTTTCATCATTGCATCAAGTTATTTCATGAAGGTCAAGTGGTTTCCATTCTGGATGAGCCAGAACCATTCACACATTGTAGGGCATTGCAAAAAAATTCTCCTTCACTTATGAGTGTCTTTCAGCAGATGTTGTTGTCCCCCTACAAATAGAAGCTATGAAGAAAGGGATAGATTCAGAGTCCCTCACTCCTTATAATCAAGACTTTCCTTCATTAGTCAACCCATTCTCTTCATGGGAGGAAATGTCGGAAAAATATGGCCCAGGTGAGCCATTCACTCTTGAACAAGCTTTGTTAATATCAGATTTATTAGTATCTCCTAGAATAAGGGGTAATCCTTATTTTTAGTTCAAGAGCACTCGCGAGTAATGTCCTAAACCATTGGAAAAAGTTTTTCCATAGTGGTCTCCTATCTAAGGAGAAAATGTTAGAAGATCCTACTAGTAAAGTGCCAGAAGGCACCATGGATTCATGCCATCAAGCACCCCAGTACATCAAAGGTCACCACATGATGTTTGTCATGGGCTATAGTGGGTTTGGATGTGGCATTAATGCACAAGGCTAGCTAGATCCTATTCCCATCCCTCATTTTAAGTCTGATAAACATGGCCTTGGGATAAGGCCTCATAATGCTCTACCCTCTGAGAATGATGACACCTCTTCTGAACATGAGGATGTTTCATCTCATTCTAATAGCGATGCAGATTCCCAATGTAGCCTCTATGATGATCTTGTTTCCACTAACCTATTCCCGATTTAACGGTCCTTAACTTATCTAAATCCATCCCCTTAAACAATTATCAAGTAGTCCTTGTATATCCTGAACTTATAGATTGGGATCAACAACTTCACATGCCCCTAGACTTCTTTGAAAATGATGAGGCATTTACAGAGTTCATGGGACTCAAGGATTCTATTCCAGCTGGGGACCACAAGAAAGGATTTGCAATTCAACTAGACACATGTGCATACTTTGGGGAAGAAGCAGAGATGTGTAAAATTTTGATTAAGAATATGGTAAGTAAGAGTACAACCACTTTTGAGAAACCTGACAAAAAGGATAGACGGAAATCTCACAGTGAAAACTCTTTGAAAAAATCATAGATAAATAGAACGAAGAGTCTAAAGATGAAGTGGTTTATCCATTTAAAGATGATGATGAGCTACCGCAGGAAGTTGATCTTACTCTTCCCCCTGATCCTATATAGATGGAAGATGCTTCTAATATGCTTGTTGAGGAAACAATCAACATCAACATGGCTCGTAAGAGTAGCCTAGAATGATAAAGTTGGGGACTTCCTCTTAGCTCAGACCAAAAGATATTTGTAAATCTCTTAAGAGAATATGTGGACATATTTGCATGGACATATGTAGATATGCTTGGTTTGGACTCGGAGCTAGTTGTGCATAACCTTGTTGTGCACCCGGATGCCAAACCCTTCAAGAAAAGTTGAGAAAGATGCATCCTAAGGTGGTGCTCCTTGTCAAATAAGAATTGGAAAATAGTTAGCTTCTAATTTTATTAAACCCATTGATTATTCAAAATGGATATCTAACCTAGTCCCTTATGAGAAGAAGCCTATTCGACATAAGAATCTACAATCGATTTCAAAGTGACATTAATAAGGCATGTCCTAAGGATGACTTTCCCTACCTAACATTGACATGATAGTTGATTCCACTATGGTTATAAAATGTTTTCCTTAATGGATGGATTTTCACGTTATAACCATTTACAGACATTGTAAGAAGATCAAAGCATAAAACAACCTTCATCACCAATTGGGGGAAATTTTGATACAAAATCATGCCTTTCGGCTCTAGAATGCTAGGGATACTTATCGCTGGGACATGACTATTATCTTCCATGATATGATAAATGACATCATGGAAGATTATGTTGATAACATTCTTACGAAATCCAAGAGTAGGGAGAGCATCCTAAGTACCGAGGTGTATTTTTCAGTGTCTACAAGACTATAAGGTTCATTTGAGCCCTAAGAAATGTGTCTTTGGTTTTTTATCAGAAATATCCTAGGTTAATTGTTTCAAAAATGGATTGATGTGGACCTGCGAAGGTTACGGCTATCACTGAAAGGCCACCACCTACCGCCTCAAATAACTAAGGAGTCTACAAGGAAAATCCGGGTAATCTGTCACTTTATTTCACAACATGTGGATAAGTTCCACCCCTTTATCCATTTTCTCAAGAAATATGTCACATTAAATTGGGGACCCAATCGCCAAAAGGCCTTTGCACTACTAAAACAAGATTTGGTTAGCCCACCTATACTCATGCCACCTACCCTGTGAACCTCTCCTCTAGTACATTTCTACTACCTAGTTTTTTATTGGTGCACTGTTTGCCCAATACAACTTAGACCATAAAGAGACATCATTTTACTATCTTAATCACACCTTGATT
The DNA here is from genome assembly GCA_018340775.1 of Taxus wallichiana var. yunnanensis. Taxonomy (NCBI): domain Eukaryota; kingdom Viridiplantae; phylum Streptophyta; class Pinopsida; order Cupressales; family Taxaceae; genus Taxus; species Taxus wallichiana. The sequence goes on from CM031236.1 coordinate 121,132,164, forward strand.
GCATACAAGTCAATTACCCCAAATAGAAAAGGCCTACTTGGTAGTTTTCTTCACCTTCCAAAAGCTTCGCCATTATCTCCTGAACAATAAAACCAAACTCATATCCAAAGTTGACCCTCTCAAGTACCTTTTATCCAAACCTACCCTCATAGGCTGAATGGCTAATTGGATCATTCTCCTGAGTGAATTTGATATTGAGTTCGTGAATCAGAAATCCTTGAAAGGACATGTGTTGGCTGATCAGTTGGTAGAAGTGCTCTCTAGGGATGGAACCTTTGTGCCTAGATTTTCTAGATGCATCTATGATGTATATTGAAGAGTCTATAGAATGGAAGATCCATTTTGATGGATCTTTCACCTTCCACGTGTCCAGAGTAGGAGTGGTGCTCATAACTCCCATAGGAGATGTCATACCCAAAGCATTCCCGGTTGGGATATCCGTGCACTAATAACATACAGCAGTACGAGGCACTCTTCGCCGCCTCAAGCCTCGGCTATTACTGGAACATCCGAAAATACGAGTCATTAGAGGTTTTCAAGTTATCATTAAACAAGTTAATGATGAGTACAAAGTTAAAGATGAGAAGCTCATTCCATATAAAAAGATGGTCAAAACCTTGAAGGATTACTTTACATAGATCATATTTGAGCAAAAACCAAGGTCACACAATAGATCCACAGATGCTATGGCTACTATTGGGTCTCTGTTATGCATTCCCCCTCAGGAAAGTAAGATGCCTTTCTTTTAGAGCATTTACAAGTGCCAACATATGATATGCTAGAGTCATGTTTGGCATGTGAAGTTGTTGGTCCCTTATCCCCTTGGTATGATCCAATCTTTTGATACCTACAAGATGGAAGTTTTCCACCGTAAATTACTCACTCACGAATAGAAATCCCTCATCCACCGCATATCTCATTATACCCTCCTAAGAGGTACCCTCTATCGTTGTGACTATGATGGGAATCTACTTTGTTGTTTGGATGTTGTTGACTCGATATACACAATTAAGGAAGTACATGGTATCATTTTTGGAGCTCACACCAGCGGCATGGTCTTAGCTAGGAAGATATTAAGAGTAGGCTATTATTCACCAACCATGGAATCAAATTACTACAAATTTGTAAAGAAGTGTGAACTATGCCAGAAATATGGAAACTTAATACATGCGCTAAAGATAAGCCTTTGACTTATCATAGCCTTGGCCATTCTCTAAATGGGGCCTAGATCTCATAGAGAAACTCCATCCTTCTTCTTTATATGGTCATACTCACATCATCACTACCACCGAATATTTTACCAAATGGGTATACGTTATCCCTCTTACTTATGTCACCAGGGCGTAAATTTCAAAATTCATCATGAACCATCTCATCTACCATTATGAGATCCCTTCAGCCATTGTCACTAATAATGGTAAATCCTTAAAAACAAAATGGTTAAAACCTTGTGTCAATGTTTCTATATCCAACTCAAGTGGTAGACCCCCTATTACCCCCAAGGTAATGGACACGAAGAAGCTACTAATAAAACCCTTATACGGATCATGGAGAAAATGGTCAGTAAAACTAGCCGTAATTGGCACTTACAGATACATCCCACCCTCTAGGCCTACCGAACATCTATTCGCACTCCTACTGGTGTGACCCCATATTCACTCGTCTATGGCACTGCAGCCATCATACCTCTGGAAGTTGAGCTTCTTTCCTAAGAATATCTCTTAGAGACTATCTTGATAAAGACGAGGACTACAGAGTTGCTCAACTGGAAGAGTTAGAACTATTAGATGAAAATCATATTAGAGCACTCAATCACCTAAAAGTCTATCAAAACAGAGTATCCAGGGGATACAATAAATTCATCATTCATCATAAATTTGATGTAGAAGATATAGTTCTAAAAGAAAATAAGAAGAACACCATCAAAGATAGAAAAGAAAGGTAAGCTTGAGGCTAACTAGCTAGGTCCTTATGTAGTAGTTTCAAAGTATGGATCAGGAGCCTATAAACTTGCATACTCGGATGGTGAAGAGATTCCAGAACCTATGAACGCCATACACCTCAAGCGGTTCTACACTTAAGCATGACGAGAATATCATATAAGAACTAAAAAATAAAACAAAGAAAAAATAAGGAAAAAATGGGAAATTAAGATAACAGTAAAGAAAAAGTAGGTAGTCAACATATGAAAACCACACAATTGTGACGCAGTGGGTAGGTCTTTGGGTGAAAACTAGTTTTCGACACTCAAAGAATATTCTCTAGAACAATTCAATCTTACAACAGACATGTAATCATCACCACTTTCTAGATATGACTTCCTTTGCTAGGTATAGGAACCCTATTAAAGCCACCTTTGTCGAACCATGATCTGGCTTATTTTCTCTTATATCTGCATGAATGACATTGCCTTTTCATACTCCCATCTAACACCGAGGGCAATCGGCACATTTTCACCTTCTCGTACATATGTGCGTGGCATTTTTCCTTCAGTATATTCCACATAATGATGGGGGCATCCATGCTTCTTCGTTCTGTACATTAATTTTGGAACATGACCTTAGAAAACGTAAAAACACTTGAAAAAGGATACACAAAAAACCTAAACATTCAAAAAATCTCCCTTTTTAGGGACAAAGCTATGACAACCGCACAATGTTGTTTTTGAAAACAATGTGAACAGTAGCCTTGAAAACTTATCTCTTTAGATAAACCCAAAAACATTAGAAAATATATTGATTTTTTCCCATAAAAAAAAGATAATGATTTAATTTCTTTTACTTTTTAATTTGTATAGTTCGATTGTGAATATCTTTTCATGTGATGTTGTTACTTATTTGCTTAGCATGGGTTGGATCTCTTTTTAAATAATTATGTATGTCATTTGATTCATTTGTGTCTTGTATGCATTTTTTAGGGTTCATTTTACTTACTTAGATTAAAATTTCAATTTGATCTTTGTAGTATGCTTTGTCAATTCATGTGTTTGCATCATAAGTTGTGTTGTGTTGTATAGGTACAATTTTTTAGCTTTGTTAACTTTTGCTTGTATATTTGTCTCTTGCACAATTGTTTGTTATCACATCTATCATCTATCATTCATCACATATAAAACATCATCTACTACATCATATATACAAAAATGCTAAGTATTACATCATGCATGTATGCTAAGATAATCATCACATATCGTATCATCAATGGGGGCAAGAGGGGTTGCACATAATCAAAAATCTATCCCCCTACAAAAATATAATCTAGTATCACCCCAAGTGCTAGAATAAGAACTCGTAAACTTCTCATAAATCTAAAAATTGTGGTGTTATCTAAAGATATAAAAAAATATGAAAGCATGAAACATACACATCTCTAAATCTAAGGTATGTCACATACATAGAGAAAAGGGAAATCATACATCATAATCAATACTCATACAAAGCATAATCACAATATAACATGACAAAATCATCATCAAAATGTCCATATGATACATGTATAATTTTCCAAGTCAATGCTCAAGTGTACATCATCGATACAATATGCCATCTAAAAGGGGCATGCGTCAAAAAGAATTGAGCCTTCATCAAAGAGGCGTCATCAAAACAATTGTACATAAAACTATACATCAAAATTAGCCTTCATTAGAGGCATATATACAATACATCTATACATAAGTAAATAACTCAAGCACATCTCTTTCCCTCATCAGGGCTCTCGGGTCCATGACCTAGTGGGGATGAAGAGTGGTGGGTGTGATGGACCAGCGCCGCCAGAGTATCACCTTATTATCTAGATGGTTGTTGTCAGGTGGTCGCTTTGCAATAGGGTTCTGAACTGATCTAACTGAGTGGCCTGATCGCCATGACCTAGAGCCTATCGGACTCACATATAAATTCTCAAATGGAACCATTCACTGCTCTACCGAGATTTCAAGTAAGCTTGGGTCCTATAATATAAAGCCTTTCCGTTGGACATCATGGCATCACATATCGGATCAACATCTCCAGAAGCAATAGCTACCTATAAGGTGACATCTCGCTCACCTATCAACCTGACATTATCAGCCTAAGCCTATCTAGAAGCAACGGCCTCTCGATCTCTATCTATGGTAATAACCTATACCTATGCTCATGCCTAATCTCTATATGTAATATAACCCTGTGACTATTCCTGGGCGTGGTCCCTCTGAGCAACAACCATCTGTCTGGGTCTAAGATTGATGTAAAAGGCTCAATATCTGAGCCCCCTGTGTGGCCATCTCACTAATTTGACTCTGCCATAGGGTACTATGATAGCCCTGGGTGGCTTGTGCTCTATCCTGATCTCTCTCTAATGTCAAAATCTACACCTGAGCATGTGCCTAATCTCACTCTATTGTAAGGGCATGTACATGTGCCTCGGCTGCATCTCTCTCTACCCACTTGTAACTGAACAAAATTCATCACCCTGAATCGCCGTGAAGGGAAGCCAACTACCCACCATCACCACCACCCCTAGAGCATGAGGTGGCGGGCCCGCTTTGTAAATAACTATCGAAGAGGGGTATATATCCCCACTTTGGAATGCCTAGCCGTAAACTGGGAGACTCTACATGTCACCTGCCCCGAACACCTATCTCGAACTAGGCATGGGGCCCTATCCCTGTGGCTGCTATAATATTGGACCCTATCCCCTACCCCTGACATAATGGTGTGAATCAGGACCAACGTCATCATAATCATCATCACTGCCAATGACTCAACCCTCGCCACCACTAGGAGGCCCCACTAGAGGAGTTCTCACACCGGCGTTATATACCACCCCGGGAAACAAGAAATGACATGGAAGCACATGATGGTACCATCACACATACTCAATTGTAGTACCTAGATCTCTAACTGTCTTAGTGGCACTCAAATAAGTAGGTACCACCTGTTGGAAAATGGCCATTGATCTATCACAGGAAATCTGTGGACCCATATCAACATACTCTCAGGCCCCGCGAGCATACCAACTTTTGGCCTGGGAACATCCCGGGTAATGCAAAACTTCCTCAAGCACCGATCCACCCTATACAACTCTGCGCATATAGCTATGGCTACCTAATATAAAATGCTCCACTATGGCAAAGATCGAGCTCTAAACCATCCTCAGGCCACTGGAAATGTCTGTAAGGCCTCCAAACCATGTAATCCTATTGTAACTCAGCAATCTCGTAGCGATGGTGATATACATCCCCATATATGGCCACATCTCATCCCCAATCGAACCCAACCCATCGTAGAACATTCCTCAGGAGCCCAAACTCTCAAAACACCTAAGGGGTGACCAATGGCAATATGGTCCCACGCCCAAATTTAAAGCAAGTAGGCTGGTCCTACCATCTTCTGACGGTAGTAGATAATAAAATGAAGGTCCCATTATAGATGTTCTAAAAGGCACCGATCCCATCGTAGGTCTCTCCCTCTACCAAACCACATATCACTCCAAGGAGGCCGAGTGGAAATGAAGCACCGGTCTTGTCAGGGAGTAAGACTCCACTGACGAAGGCCATCATATAAACCACTACTCGTTCTAGCTCTAAGTCCTCAATACACCATGATAGCCTAATGGTCATCTCACACCATGGTATCATTAGGACACCAAACAACTCTATGATATATTTCGAATATAAGTCAAGTGGCAAGTAGATTGGATAAGCTGACCCTAGATCGGGGCCCGCATAATACTCCACACATCCTCAAGAGTAATCGTGATCTCCCCAGTTGGGATCCAAAAGCAATGACTCTCGATGTGCCATCACTCTACTATAGTTGTCAAAAAGGCCATGATCTAATGTGATATGGGGCATCTCAGCCACATGAGCCAATCAAGTAATCGGTGTATATATCTTCCCCCTGGGTAGATATAGATTAACAGAAGGTTGGAGGCGCACATCAAAAGATGTTGACATGAAAAAAATTCGTACTGGCGTAGGTTGGAGGTGCACAGAGAAAATGTCGACATAAAAAATCCGCTTTCCTAGCGTAGGTTGGAGGTGCACAGCAGAAGATGTTGACATGAAAAAAATTCGCACCCAGCGCAGCAGTCGAGGTGCACATCAAAAGATGTCGACATGAAATTTTCAGCACCTATGGCACACGTAATAATATGTTAACATAAGGATGGATGCTCCAAGGCACATCTTCAGAGGCGCAACATTTTGAGCGCGTTGACACCGGCTGCAAAGCAAACCCCGCCCAGATATTCAAATGGCCATAACTTTTCACAGGGAGCTCGGATTCACACAAGGTTGGACTTTTCAGAAAGCCTACAAGGTCCTCTGTCCAAATAAAAATAGATATCTTTAATTAGGTGAGAAAAAGTTCTTCAAAAATTCAAAATACAGTTCGCCATTTTTTGGGTTTGTTAGGGTTCTCACCTACCGCCATAATGAGATGAATTAAATACAACCTAGAAGTGGTTGGGGTAGATTTTGAATTCCTCTCTTTTCCCTCTCTCATTCTTCCTATAAATTGTAAGGAGGGGCTCCTTTCTAAAGGTTGGACATTCTTGGTTTTCCCTCCCTTCTTCTCTTTGGCAGTGAATTTGTGGAGTTCAAACCTCCTATCTAAAATCAGTAATGAAACTTTGCCTCTTGGCATTTTGTAGTGTATCAGTATCAATATTTGGAGCAAGTAATGCATGTTTGTCGATGATTCTCAATCCTCTCTCGTGTTCATTTGCATCCTCTTGATCTTTCACTACAAATTTTGTTATATGTGCATGATCTTACATTGCATTTTAATGATTTGTGTTTATTGGCAAGATAGGTGTTCTTCATTCCTTGGTGCATCACCTTTGTTAGTTTAGGTTTTATTTTATACATCTTCTTACCCTGTATCCTTGGAAAGTTAGTTTAGGTTTTTGAGTAAACCCTCTGCATTTTTACATGTGCATCTAAATAGAGGAATAGGAACAGGCCTTCATCCGGAGAGCTTTTCCGATTTCGCAAGGTCCCACACTTGGGAAAAGCTCCATGTTATGCAATCACACGGAGAGTCTCAACCCATCGAGTTATAGAAATTCAGGGGTGCTATGACTACACATCAACAAAGAATACATGAACAAGGTTGTCCAGAGTCTCTCAATCATCATCATCGAACTGGGCCTCTATCGTCACTAGCCGAGCATATCACTCATGGGTCTTTAGGATGGGTACTATACGCTGCAAATAAGAAAACACACATATATCAGTTAACATTTCTATCTACTTCTATTTGAAAATTAATGTAAATAGCCATTCTTCTATCTTATTTCCTCAACATTTCACTTTCTTCTAAGTTTTTCTTCTTTTCTCCTTGGACATTTGGTGGAAGGGTGTTCTCGGTCCCTTTCCAACACATGCACGCCTCATTCGATGCCTACACACCAATTCCGATGCATACGCATTTATCTCCGCGCGTACGCACCCCTTTATTTTTTTTCTCGCCTATCCTAATGCATGCACACCTGGGCTTGACGTTGACACGTCTGTCTCAAGACATGCACATGTGCGTCTCAATTTCCCCCCACCCAAAACATGTATGCATCCCCTTTCAATTGACCTAAGTGTGCACCCCTGTTGTTTCCCCTTTCAATAAATAGGCGTGTGCATATACATTTTTTTCGATGGATACGCGTACGCATACTCATTGGTTTTGACACGTGCACACACACATACATCAAAATTCTTGTACCTAGCCTAAAAATTGCATTAAATGTGTAATTCATAAATAGGGATAGGCCACTCACGTATGGTCCATCCGCTAGGTCTCGCATGAACTCTCGGATGCAATCTACTCGTCTCCTCTTACTTAGTAGTGTCGCCATCTCACTCCAAAGTGTTGTCGCTCTCACGTGCGGTTAAAATTCGTAAGAACTCTTGTAGAAATGAACTAATTGTGATTGATTTACCCCCCTGGGTGGGTATATTAGGCTTTTGTGATGCTCTCGGGGCATGTTTTCTCCATCGTGATCATTCTAGCCATTCTTCTATCTCGCCAAGATGATTATTTTTCTATTAAAATAATTATTTTTACTCATTTTTCACATTTGGGCGATTAGTGTCACCCTGTGATTACTTCTTCATTACACTAGAATGATTTACACATTTTATAAGCATCATTTCTTTTAATTTTTCTTCTATTTTTCCTTTATTTTTCACCTATCGTAATGATTATTTTTATTAAATAATTATTTTTGGCTTGTAATTCTTCTTGTCGGGCCACTTTCTGTGCTCTCTGGCGCATTTGCCTTTTCCTTTACATAGTTGCACATATTTTTAGGAGATATTTGATCTCTTATACAAATTCTACCGACCAATCGGAAAATCTAAAAAAATTAAAACCATTTAAAAAACCAAAAACATTGAAATACTTGGAAAATGGACTAAAAATTGGTAAAACACTCATCTACAGCTGAAATTTGTGTCTCTCACATGGCACTCATCCCATATCTTGCTGACATTTTCAAATATTTTGAAACAATGACTCATGGATCATCTAAATCTTCAAACATCTACACAAGCTACGCTGCTTACTTTGCATGTACTTGGGGCACTCTCGGTTGTCCGGTACTATTTTTGTAGTGCACATTACTTTTTCACTGGACACAAGTGTCCTCCATCTTTCCCCTTTCATATAATCATTTCTTGGGGCATCATCCTTCACCCTTGTCATTTATCAAAAATTTGGGACTACTTCTCAATAATAAAGTATTTGTGAAACTATCGTGAATGTTATTAGTTTAAGTGTGTCTAATTGTACTTATTTCCATGTTAGGTGAGATTGTTTATTTCTCGTATTACATTACATTCATGTATGTTGCATGGATTTGGTCATTTCTTTCACAAGGGATGATTGTTTGTATTTTGGATTTTCATGTCATTTTATGCCTCTATCGTATGCTTACATTTTAATAAGGACCGATGATGAGGATTCTAAGTAAAATGATGATTATGTATTGTTTTTATAAGGCACTAGTTTGTGGAGGGCTCAATATCCCCTTTTAAGTTCTCATCTCATTTCTTCTCCCATTCTCTCCTACTTTATTTTTTCATCGTCAATCAAATTTCTCTGTCACCCCATCGACATTCGAGGGGGCATCCTTTATCCTTCATCCTTTTAATTTGTCTTCTACCCCTTCACAAAATTTACTCATTTACGTTTGTCTACTTTCTTTAAAGTGACGTTGCTTACGTCACCCCAAATAGGGGAAAATGGAGACACTGTAGTTTGATCTAAGCACTATTATTTCTAATATTGCACTTACTATTCTCTTCCTCACAAACTGATGACACCTCGTTAGTTAGATCTATCTAATTGACCTCTCACGACACTCTTTTCATCGTATTTCCTCTTGAAACTAATTAAATAGGTTATAATAACATCTTCTTGGATAATATTATCTTCTTTATTTCCTCTATTAGCTCCCTGGAATATCAATCCACTTCATTGCATTGATTAGGCCTTTTAGAATCCTCCTAGAAACCTAATTTCTCTCTAAATAAGATTAATTACCATCTAAACATGGTTATCTAGTCTTAACCATGATCAACCTCTCTCTAAAACTAGTCAAATCTTACTTTGACTTGATAATTTACTTGTTCACTCCCTTTTAGTCCCACTTGCACCAAAAAGCCTCCCATTTCCCAAATGGAAAACTATAAATATCCTACTACCCCTCTCATTTCTAATAACACTTCTTCCTCTAACCTAAACTATAGTATTATTCATTTAGGATTAGGACCTTTTATTGAGCGATTTGCTTTGCTTTTGCATTTCTATCACGTAACATGGAGTAAATGGGAAGAACCATTGGCCTTGAAGCCATTAATGGTGAGATCCCATTCTCTTGAAGCATAAGCGATTGCTTAGATCCTTTTAGGATTATTTATTTTAAGCTTTCAAGAATAGAGGTTAACTTCATTTTTTAAGTTGTTTGTTTACTTTAAGCTAATTTATGCAAATAGGATTCCTTGCTTGTTTCTTATCATATGGTCCATTGAGGGGATTTTGCACAAATATTTTGGGTTCTTGAGTGTTTCTTACAACATTTCAATAGCTCTTGCAAAACCTTTCATTGAACAAATTATCATTTCAAGTAGTGTCAAGATTCAAGTGCATTGTATGATGCCCCAAATGTTGATTTAGCTTCTCCATCTTCTAATCTTCCATCTCATATCATTTATTTTTCCCTTTTCCCTTCAAAGTATTCATCCCATTCAAATAAACAAGAAGTTCTATCTCCTCCATGGCCACAAGTAATTGTAAAATCTTTTATAACACAACCCTTCCCTCCTATTGCTATCTCAAGTTCATCTTTGGGAGCAACCAATGAGACAACCAAATCAAGAGAGCAGCATTGACGAAAGAGAGCCAAATAGAGAAGAAATGATCAAAACTTTGGTAATCTTGGCTCTCATATTTAGGATTAAAAAAATCCCCTTAATTGTAAAACCTTGAGAGGAGGTCGAGGTCATACCATAGGTGGTGGAAGATGAGTTTGTAGCAGAAGGAGAACAAGAACAAGAAGAAGCAGATTAGAAATTTTTTTTTCTCTAATTGCAATGTCCATAATGACACTTTCTCTAAAGATAATGTTGTTCTAATAAAAGTTACAAAATCAATCAAGAGGGAGGAATAACAATCAGCTCCAAGTCCTATTAAAGAGGAGCAACTAGAAGAGATCGAATAAGAGTTGAAGACACTTGAATAAGAAAGCATTATTGAATATTTTTTTCTTTCATTTGAAGGGCCTGATATTATTGATGAATCCATGATTGAGGAGAGCTATCAAAATAAAATGATGTGCCAAATAGTCATCTACAAAGTAGAATTGAAAATTTTGATTTGACAAATTTCATACTAGAAGAAGAGGTTTTTCGAGAGCAAGTCGGTCTTCAAGCAACAATGGAGGAACTCCAGAGCCAACAATGTATTGTATAAAATTATAATGATGAAAAAGTGACTTCATTGGATGTTACAATCAATAACAATGAGATAAAAAAATGGGAGGAGTTCCATACTGCCACAGAGGAAGGAAAAGATCATGAATATCCCATCTCTTCTCGCAACATCCACCAAAATATAAGAACATATCAATTAAAAAAAGTTGGTTCTTGTAAGAAAAGATAAAATGTTCAATTTACAAATAAAAGAAGTATATAGGAATAACACATTACGATAATTATGTGGCCTTATACGAGCACCAATGGGTTACTCAACGAGTTATTGGCACTCGGACATCAAGCCTCATCTCATAAAATAACATATCAAATAATATAATTGTCGTAATCTCTATCTCGAATCATCCCACCACCTTTGCTTTGACAAGGCTCAACATAGTCATAAATACACATAGGTTGAATCCATACAATAACCATATATAGAGAGACAAAGGAGTTCATGTTACCATCTATCGCCCTAAGGTTGGATTGAGTGACTAGTAAATAATACACATTTCCTCACTCCAAAAATACACTTTTAACGATATCCCTTTGGGTCGCTTAGTGTAATGTACAAAACATAACACATAACTACATCACTAACACAATGGTGGTTCATGTACATTAACCATAGTGTGTTATGCATGGTACATTTACAGGGCATATCACAATCATTACATTCATGGGTTACAATACATCACATTACCACATACGCACCAAAATTACAACACTTCATGATAGGGATCATGCGTTAACCATATGCCCCTAAATCATGACATGAATTATACTTATGATGAAAATGGTGTCTAACATTAGAACATATAATCAATTGCAATGCAACATGGTGATACACATGTTTCTTCATAACACAATGACGAAATCACTATACAATCAAATTCACTATACACCAATCTTGTCATACAACACATCGTGCACCTAGATGTCACAAAATTTCAAATTACTCCAACACTCAGTAATCCAAAATAACATTCTTTTCACACACAACAAGGTGGTACATCACACATGAATTCCTCATTAAATCCATGAAAAGGAGAGAGAATACTCTCATCTCCAACACATCAACAGGATAAAAAATATGCACTAAGTGACATGCACAACATGTGCATTCATAATATTACAATTACAACATTGTTCACATCACACTTATATCACATTACTCTTCCAATCTCCACCACCACCACCATGCAAAACCATCACAACTTCAATTTGTCCCAGAGGTTTGAGAGCATGAACCTCACTCTGATACCAAATGTAACACCCACATTTTAGACACACAAATACAAGAGTAAATTTTTTTACCGAAATCATTTTTTTACTTACATTGCTTATATATGATAGCACATGGAATTGCTTAGGACAATACATAACACACGAGACACATACTCAAACATTTTCCCATATAGAAACCATTAAAATACATTAGACACATCAAGGTACATTTTATTTTCCCAAATGACAAGTTACAAAATAACGATTTCAACTGCAGATAGACTTTTGTATAGTCACCACCCATAATGTAGCACTACCGTGCTTTAAATGTTTATTACAATTATATTTCATTATTGACCTTAATTACTTCAAAATCACATTATCATTATTACACACCCAGCCTATCAGTCCTATAATGGGACGACATACACCAGACAATGATTAACCATGTCGTTCCTAATTGTCGGGTTCATGGTAATGTCGTTAAGCATGCGAGGTTAGGACGAAAATCTCAACATGGGCTCTTAGAGGGGTAGAGAAGAGAGAAAAATGGTCAATATAAGGTTTTATGTGACTCTCCTCATAAAAAGGAACACATAAGACACATGACATCTCTTTTAGGGGCTTAGAATGTTGTTTTATAAGTCCCTAAAATTGCACTTTTCTAACTTTGCAAGGCGTAAAGAAATGGTCATTTTAGTTGATGACTCATCTATCTCTCACCAATACTAATGAAATGAAAACCTATTTTTATACTTTGGGTCTAGTAATGTAAAACGTTGTAGTAGTAACACGGTTAACTATCAAATTGTTAATTGATAATGTAATGACAAGGTGGGGTTTTATTGTTTCGCACTAACATTATAATTAAGAGACCTAATTGTATACTTACCCAACAGTTTATTATTTATATTACATTGTGAATTAATAGCCAACATATATAAAAATTATCAAAGATTAAGGTAAGGGAGACCATGCCCGAGGGATAGAAAAATTGACCCAAGTGACTCTAAACAAGCACAACACGCACAAGCTACGTGTTCGAAATGGTTGTCGAGATTTGCAAGGGCCAACTCATCTCGCCAAAGAAGTGGATCGATGTATCAACGTTGAGAAAGAAGGATCAAGTTCTTATTTCATTGTTTGCACCATTCCCCTTTCACCAAGAGACATTCGATGGCGAGCCACATCATTCAAACCAAAATCCCACCATGTCCATGCATCATTATCAAGGATATTGTGAGTTTCTTTTGTATTTGATCTCATACAAGAGTATTTTATCAAATACCACATGTGTAAGAATATCCTTCTTAGTTTTTAAATCCTTACCGTTGATAGACTATGTCATTTATGTACATGTTTACTCAATCATAATGGAAACAAAGTTGATATGTAATTAGAATCTTCAATCCACTTAGACGTACTCTGCTAAAATCAACAATACAATTTCTTATTTCTGAAAATCATAAAATCAATACTACAAGAACTTTGTTTAGTACAATCTTAAGATATTACAAACATTTATGACAATTATCCATAGATAGCCAAAGCAATACAATAGGTTGTTTCAAATTTAATTACCCTCTAATTAACACTTTCACATTTTATTACAATGTAATTACAAAATTACAATTATTAGGAAATCATCAAACACCATACGCAAGTCATGCACATCCAATCCTTATGGACACTTAATACAGTTTACACCACCTTGCATGTCTGTAGAGAAAAAAATCAAATTATAGAAAGATTAGTTTGTTGAATGGCATGGAACATCTTCACTAAATCCTGATACATTAATGTGACATAAAAAGTATAAGATGGCTATATATTCCCATTTTTTATCATCTAATTAGAAATTTAGTCAAGATTGAAAAAGGTAATAATGTAAACTTTGTTGAATAACAAACACAATCTTAGCAAGGTAAAATATACTAATAAGTCAATACTTACTTAAGACATCCAAGGTCAAAGTTCTTATTATAATTAAATAAATTAAATGATTAAGTCTTAGAACTTTGGATTCATGGATAAATATGCAAGGTTATCCTATGGAGGCTCACCAACAATAACCTGTCCCACCATAGTTTTAGATTCAGTGCATCCTCATAATTTAGTAATGAATATCTTTGTATTCATTTGCAAGAGCACCCATGACCGAGGTTGTTAACAAAAATATATATTTAATCTTTATGAAATCCATTATTAAAAATGATTGAATTGATCCTAGTAACAACCATTTTTATTTTTCTGTTTCATTTTTACAATAAAATTGTATTCCATATTTTTGATTTAAATAAGTATATATAATATATTTGTTAACAATGAAATACTTCTAATGCATCCATTTTATAGGTCTATTTTCCTCTCACATATATCTATGGATGCTTTTTTGAGCAATGACTTAATTCGTGCCCTAGTTCAACAATCAGAATTCTCTTAAGTGTCCTATTATGCTAAAATTTAGGAAGTAATACTTACCTTTGAATAGCTATGTTTATGAAGCCTGGTATAATAAATAAGCCATACTTAGTATCAATACATAATGGATAAATATGGTTTATATAGAAATCCAATCCTTTCTTATTGCATTTCAAAGGATCATGCATCACTACCAAGTTATAACCAATACAGATCTGAAATCCCCTCTTTTTAAAATAATGGTGACCTTATGTAAGCATCATCTATAAAATTTCATTATTCTATAAGCACAACCTTTCATTTGGAAACCTATTCATCACATGTATAACATTTCAAATGAGTTCAACCATAGAGAAAAACTACAACATAAATGACATTTTCCTAAATTTTCTTCAAGTATGGGTTGTGTGTGTGTGTGTGTGTGTGTGTGTGTGTGTGTGTGTGTGTGTGTGTGTGTTTGTAGAGAGAGAGAGAGAGAGAGAGAAATCACTTCATTATTTTATAAATGCTAATGATTTACAATTTACAAACAAGCTATAAACCCCTATACCCAAAATATGAAGACCATATTATATATTTACATTCAGTATCCATCCGGGTTATTGTCAAAATTTAACAACATTCAATCTATATAAACCACGAGGACCATAAAAATTAGAATTATTAGTCTGCGAATGAAAGAGGGAGGTTAAATTTAATCGAGAAGATATAATCCCGCATTCCGCACCTCACATACCACAAGAACGAATTAGATTTAGTAATGCCCATTTTCTGGATACTTTCCTTTCTATATTTCCTTATCATATTCTTCTGATTATTTTCGTATTCACATACAGATTTATAACAAAAAATAACCATATTATAATCCCGTAATCCGTACACAACTCTCGTTTCACAAAAAAAAAAACGAATTAGATTTAATAATACCCATTTGTTTAATACTTTCCTTTCTATATTTCCTTATCATATTCTTCTGATTATTTTCGTATTCACATACAAATTTATAATAGAAAAAATAACAATATTATAATATTGCAATCTATACACAACTTCCATACCACAAAAAAATGAATCAAATTTAATAATACCCATTTACTGAATACTTCCCTTTCTATATTTCCTTATCGTATTCTTCTGATTATTTGCGTATTCACATACAAATTTATAACAAAAAAAAAAGCACATTATAATCTAGCAATCTGTACACAACTCATAAACCACAAAATTTGAATCGATTTAATAATACCCATTTGTTTCATACTTTCCTTTCTAGATTTCCTTATCATATTCTTCCGATTATTTTTGTAATTCCCGTTCATTGTTGCTCCTGGCAAGCGGCCTGTCCCCAAAGCGTGGGGCTCCAAAAATAAGATAAAATAAAAAAATTTGCTATGGTTAGCTGGCGGATGGGTGACATTTCTTGTCACTTCTTAAATGAACCTATAATTTCTGCTTGGCATGTTGAAATCTCCCTTGTGGGTGGCCACACTTCCCTGCATTTATTAAAATGTTGATTTGCAAATCTTCTGCTGACTTCCGTGGCCTGTGTGCCTTACTCTGTCTTGGAGAATGCGTGTTCTTTCCTGTCTCTTGCCTTGTTGCATTTTCTTCCCCCTTCCTGTGCAACGTGAGTCCAAATCTTTCCTTCCTCGCATGCATGTTTCTTCTGCTCCGTGGATGAGGGCCTGTTAGCAGTAAAGTATGGACGTGGGTTTTGTTTGTCGTTTCGAGGCGTTTCAGGTGAAAAAGGCACACTGTTCCTTTTGCTGGCCGCGTGGGTTTGATATGGTGGTTTTAGATGAAGCTACAGTCGCAGGTGCGTTACCTCCACTTTCTTTGGGTGCCACGAGGTGTGTTCTGGGTCGGGAATCCACAAAGCAAACAACCGTGATGTAAGTAGCCGGGCGGCAAGGTAAGTGTGTTACAATGTAGTAGAAGCCTTCGTGAGCGCCTCCAGCAAGCAGGTCGTCCAACTATGTTGTTATCTGTTCAGTATCGACTGCATCCTCAATTCGGGATTCTCCTTCAAGGATTTTTTTTTATCAAATCGACTATGTGACAGTGAGAGTGTTACCAGAAGACCTGATGAAATTTATTGTTAAGATTCTCTGTTGATTTCTTACTTGTCTTACGTTGTAACTCAAGGAAGATAATCTCATAGAGGTGGATCTGTTTCATATCAGAATATTCATGAAGCACAATTTGCTTTGCAAGAGAACTTTAGGAGATCGATGAAGGATAGAGGGATTAAAAATAAAATTGGATGTAGATGGATTAAAGGCAATAAAATGGTGCATGTGTTTTGTGTAGGTGACAGATCACACCCACGTGCAGCACGGGAGATCTATGCAATGTTGGAGAAAACATCTTGGGAGATGAAGGTAGAAGGATATTTGTCGGATTGAACATGTGCTTTGAATGAACAGGAAAGTAAAAGTATTTCCTCGCCACACCGCATCAGGTTTGTCCAGGATTGTTGCAATGCAAATTGTTGTGAGAGAGGCAAAGCGGTTCCATTACTTTAAAAAAAAAAAAAAGGGAAATGTTCTTGTAGAGATTTCTGGTAATGCCTGGTGAAGCAAAGCCAGAAAATTCATTGGACAAAGATGAAATGATGATATCGAGTCTCTGTGGCATAAGCAAGGTGGAGAAACACTCTATTATATTAAGTTCAAAAGATCCTTCTAGCAGATGTTGACTGCCACACTGCAACCAAGTTTATCTCCAAGATTATATTGCTAGAGAAATTGTTGTGGGTAATGCAATCCAGCTCTCTCATCTTAAACAATGACAATGTTCTTATGGAGATTATTGGTGCTGCTAAGTGAAGCAAGCTGTAAGCAATGGGCTGCACATTTGCACTATAACAAGGTGCATCATATGGAACTTGCAGCGATAAGAAGGAATCAGACTTTATTTTCACTTTCGAAAAAGTATTCTTTTCTGAATGTTAAGAGGACTGGACTATGTTGTTTACTTCATCAAATCTGATGTATGGTATGCATCTCTGGGATGAAAAAAAAAAGCAAGAAGAAGAGTAGGTGGAGATTGGGAAAAGCAGGAGAGTACTGCTTGAAGGAAATGGAAAGCTACTTGGGCAGAACAGGAAATGTGAGAAAGAGCCTGCAGTAAATCCAATGCTAGGAGACTACGAGGAGAGCATCTCTTGATATTTCTTTTCTCCGACTTTGTCATTCTGTATGGTCTTTTTCTCTGGATTAATTGGGTTGTCTTATGGCCAAGGGCATCGTGCTTTTATTCGTCACGGACTTTTCAAGGAGTACTTGGTTGATAATGAAGCCTTGATGATCTCATAGATCTGCCAAGCGAGGGAAGATGGAATACAATCTCCTCGAGTTGTTTCAGTGCGAAAGCATACTATGAGGTGGTGTGAGGTGGTTTTGTGAAAGGACTCAACTGTTAAATTTTCTGCCCCATCTATCTATCCAGTTATCACATTTGGCCCTTTGACATCGCCAGCAGCAGTACTCACATCCTTGTCTCATGCTATTTTATGCTGGCCCGTGTGGAGTCTGTACGACCTGTTGAAGCTGGAGAAACAGGCAAGATATTTCTACACTTTTCTACTATTATTTTATTTAAAAATATTGTGAAATCGAACCACTTTTCCTTGCATTGATTTGTCAGTTGGATGTCATGATGGGAGATTTCCCTTTCTGCTTGTGTCTTCTTGTTTTAGCTTTTATCGTTGACTGAATATGGGTCGAAAGGATGCGTGTGCCCTCTCCTTTGAATGTTATGTTTCTCTTACTCGAATGATAGACCTTCGTCTGTTTGTTTATGTATAAATTCTTCTCTGCGATTGAGTTGCAAGTTGTTATGTTGATTAACTAGTATTTTCGATATCATGGAAGTAAGTTACGATAACTGTGAAGCTCCTCCCTAGCACCCAAGTTGTCTTTTGACGTTTTGTTAGCTCCTTCGCAAGTCCCTTTGATAACCTTTTGGCATCGAGAAAGAAAGGTTGTAGGATTGTGTGATCAAGGCTTGGGGCTAACCAACTTGAGTTTCGGTATTAAACTTTTTTGAATGAAAAGGTTGTGTGCAGTGTGTTTTCTGTCTCACGGGTGTAGACTCTTATATTATCTTTCATCTTGTTTCTAGGATTTTAAGGCCATCCTCAGGAAGTACCTTGACCATCCCTGGAAACTTGAACCATAACTAGCCTTACGGATCATGCGAATCTAGTACCTCATTGACACTTTGGAATAGTTTGGTCTAATCCCCTCTCGAATTATTGCTTTGATGGCGCGCTCTTTTTTATTCCTAACTTGCATTATTTTCTCCCTTGTAATGTTAACGCTATTAATTAATATTGGTCAGTTTTTATGCACGTAATTACCGTAATAGTTTGTGATGGAGATTTCCTTAAATGTGATTGACCTTCGGGAAAAACTCAGTTTTCGTGTGATAATCTTATGAATTCATAGCGGAAGGTTTTGTTTTGATAAAGTCACTTAGAAGTTATGTTTGTATCTTTGTGCAACGGTTGACTGTGTTATCCAGGGTTGCCGTAAAATATGGTTGTTATGGGATGTGGGCAATTTATTTTTAAATTAACCAAACCTTTAGTGTTATAAAAATTTGTTGATGACATTATTGTATACTCTTGTTGGACGGAACCCCCTTCTTCTCTCGCGTGTTTGCTACTAGCCTGTAAGACTTTGACCCTTCCTGGATGATTGGTAAATCTCCTTGTAGTTAATGGTCAAAACTAGTATACTTTTCCTTCGCTTCGAAACTTATGTTGTGTGTATACTCTAATTGATTTCCGGTTTGAAACTCATTTATACGTGACTTTTTGTGTTAAATTTTGAAACCCGTGTTTCCCCTTTCTTGGGCCGATCAACTTTTGTTCTTTTAGAAATGTATTATTTTAGCCTATGCGTTGGTACCTTTGATAAAATTCTAGATGGTTGGTCTATTTATATCAAATCTCAATCTTGTAATTATTGTTATTTACTTACTTGATGGGAATTCTGTTCTTTGCTAGATTGTTTATATCTCCTTATAGGGCCAAGGGCCATTCTCTTACGATTGCTATACCTTCGTTGTTATTACTCCTAACTGAAGTACAAGGTCTTCTCCTTCTTTGATTGGCATGATGAAGACTTTACTTTAACTTGATGTGTTAATAGTGTTTAGAGCTTTAAACCAATTCTTGTAATAAAGTGCTTTCTTTTCGTGATATTGTTAGATAATAGTTATGGTGGTTTTGTGTAGCCTTATCTTGCTCAGTTCTCGCGAACTGACTCTTGTAGAAAATTTGTTGCAGATGGATCTTGCGTGTAGATGAGGGATAGATTTGTAGACTGTTGTCATCAACCTCAGTTGAGAAGTTCCTTTGCTCGAAACCTTTTTATGTTGTTCAACTGTTGTTAACGTCCAGTGGAAAGTTTAAAAGAGGATTAATGTCTTAGTATAATGTATTGTGGACTTGTCATCTGAACTTTGGAAACCTTGTATTGTTTGACCATCATTGAAATTATAAGAAAATTTGGTTATTGTTGTTGAGTGACTTGTAGAGTATCAGTATTTTAAGAAATGATGTAATCTTGTTTTGTTCTCGTAAATGAGTGTTGCTTCAACTTCACCTTGAGAATAAATTCTGAGTTAAACCTTGCCATGACTTAGTAATAAAGTGTCATAAGTAAACTAACATGGGATTGTTAAATACTTCTAGAAGTTAAATTAAAAGTTGCATTCAAATAAAGTAACGTAGGGGTCACCAACTTGAGAGCAAGAAATTCTCTAAGTAGACAAGGGCAAGACTATCATTGCAAGTAAACTTTATAACACGATAACCCTAGCTCCTCTAGTGAACATTATGCCTTTCATGGTAAAATTTGTAAAATGACCCTAAGGTGAAATGAACTGTTAATTGTTTGAGGATAATAAGATATAATAAACAGGAGAAAACAATTTTGAAACCACACAATCTATCTCTCAGCCATTTGGAAAGTAAATTCTTTTACTCCTTGATAATACTTTTAGTGAAGCCTAAGTAAAGTTGTTAAATCTGGTTAAGAGCCCTAGCTTCAATTTAATACTGGCAATAACTGATGAGGTCCTAAAAATGTTTCATCTCGACCTTCTCCCCCTAACCCTTTTTCAAGGCACCTTATATCTCTTCTCTTAAGTGTGTTGAACTTAAAACCATGTTGTCTTGTGGGCAAGAACGAAACTTAGTAGCATTAGTGGTGAGCAGATGGCCTTGTGGAATTGAAATTCTCCTTTTTCTTGATAAACGAATTAAGCAAATAAAGGTCATAATAGAGAAGATTTAAAGATAATTACTCTGTGTAAAAAGAATAAATTTAACTTGGTAAGATGAATTGTATGAATCATATCCGAGTCTCCTTGAAAACGTAAGCTAAGAATTGCAAGATGTCCTTTTAAAATAAATAACCCTCAAGAATATCTCCTTGTGGTTGGCCATAACTGTAAGTGTGTTCTGTGATTGTACTTCTATGTTGTCTTGTCAAAAAGAAAAGTAAATTGTCCTCGATATGTGTGAACGTTTCCGTGCTGCCTTTATGGCCATCCTTGTATCAAGTTGTTCACAGTGTTAGTTGTATACTTGGTGACGACATGTTGCGTCATGTTATGTGTCAAGCAAGTCAAAAAAATAAATTATCCTGTATTTCACTGTGTTGTTCATGTATGGATTTTTGGGTCGTTACAATTTTGGTATTCACATATAGATTTATAACAAAAAAAATAACTATATTATAATCTATATTACAAAATAATGCACATATTTTATTTAGAGGATCAATATTTGTGCTTGATATTGCTCCTCCAACATGCCCGAGAATGCACAATGCACTTCTAGCAAGAGTAAAAGCCTTTTCCCCTAGATATCCTTTACTATTTTTCTCCTTCACTTTCAGACAATAGAGTAAAATAGACTTAGCCAAAAAAAAATAAATGAAAATGGGGAAAGGTTTGCTTGCCTTTGGTTTGTCTTACAAGTTTCAAAATCACCAAGGAATCCGTGCTTTTCTTCCTTCTTTCATCTACTTCCCATGCTCCATTTACTTACATGGCTTTTATTTTAATATTAATCATTATTTGCTTTGTTTTTTAAATGTTATTCCAAACCCTTCATACATGATAATCATAAGAGATAATTATTATTACTATTAGTATTTTCATGGTGGTTTCAAATCGACCGGTCAAAGAATATACTCATTAATTAAATTTTAAAAACTTATAAAGTTTGCATGGTAGAAGATTATTGACTAAATGAAATGAATAAAACACAAATAAAATTAGACAATGTATAAGTCATGGTCAAGTCCATATTTCTTATAACCAATCAAAGAGCAATGAATATGGTCGAGAACCCAAATAGTAACCAAGGTCAAAAAATTAACATTTACTACCTTAATCACCCATGTAATGTAGTATAACCAATTCGATTAAACAACCAAGCCAATCCACTTAACCTTTTTCCAACTTGATTATCCTATGGAATTAGAATATACCATTTTTAATTTAAACATTCATTTTCATGGTATAAGGTTAACTTGATCATAAAACAAAACAACAATCTCTCAACTCAGAGCACAATTGGTCAAAGAAAAAGAATCAAGCCAAAAAAATTTGATCCAATGCATAATGCAATAATCCAAATCAACCATTAAGTAAAATATTATATGTACCATGATCAAGCTTCATAAAAAATTGAGGATGCTCCTACCATGGGGTCAAATGAAGACCTAGAATTGAGACTCTCTTTTCCTCACAATTTTCCAACTTCAGATTTTTAATAGCAACATTATTGTATTTCTCTTTAACAATTTATTTTTAAGTCAACCTGTTGGTTTAACCTTGATGATTTCGATATTACCTATCCATTTTGAAAGCCATCCTATTACTTTATGATCAATGATCACTACATTGGCAAAAGGAATTAGTGTCTTTTAAACAACCATCGTTAATTCCAATTATCAAAACGATACATTACATCTATGCATATACTCATCATATTTTGTAAATCATTATTTCCAACAAGCTTGATGGACCTAAATTATAGTAACGAAGAAATATACCAATACATAAAAATCATCACACCCAACAAGGTATGGTAAACTCATACAATCCTTGCCAGAAAATAATAGGTTATAAACATAAGGTATTTTATATTAACAAATCTAAGTTATGCTCCTTAAAAGTTAGCTTAACCACACCAAGGGATGACCTAGAGCTCTCACATCTGAAGTGAGAAATGTTGAAATGGGAGGGGCACTACATAATTTATATCGATAACACATTGTTGGAATGTCTTTATTTCTTGTTTTTTGGTTTTGGTATCTCATCTATTTTAACAATTCTCGTAAAACCTTCTCTTCTCCGTGAATTTTTATAATATCCGTAAGTAACTTTTTTTTCTCCTCTAATAAATTTGAAAATATTCTCTAGAGAAACATATTTTTTGAGGTTCTGTTTTATTTTCTAATTACATTTTCTTTTTTATTTGAAACCCACGAGAAACATGGAAAGGGATATTTGTTCACTTTTTATTTTCCCATAAATTATCTAGCTATTTTAATGAATCTTTTTGTTTTGAATCTGTTTTATCAAAAATAGAATTGATGATTGGAAGTTTAGTTTATGAGAAAAATATCAATTGTTTTAACTAGTGTATTTGTTAGTTTCGATCTAAAGTTTAATTTATTGGAAAAGGATAATTTTTTGGTTTCTATTCAAAATATCTTCGATAGGTTTGGCCAACACAAGGCATGTGAACTATTTGAGGAAATTCCTCAAATGGTTCTCGTCTCCTGAGATCAACTGTAATTATTACAACGATATGCACAAAATGGATTTGTTGAAAAAACCTTAGAAAATGTCAATCAAATGTAGTTGTTAGGTGTAACGCTGCACTCCACAAAATGTTTGAACATTTTTGGTTTTTGTATTTGTAGGTTCTTTATTTTATATGTATGTAAAATGTATAATCATACACAAATATTGTTAATTGTTTGTGAAATGCCCCATAATCATCTCATGGAAAGTAGTGATCTCAATCGTTAATCCCTATTATTTTTCTTTCAAAGTATTTATAAATTTGGAAATATTCACTATCATGATTGATTAATGATTTTCATAGAAAATCCCTATTTTGGTAACTAATTAAACACCTTATGGAGTAATAATTTTTTAATCTTTTTTTTACAAAAACAAACTGATTTATTGTGCCTAAGTTTATCACTCTTGGTATTTGAAAGTTGATAGATCAAACATTGAATATTAGGAGATTTATATACAAATACACATTTTTGTGATTTCTTCAATGGTTTTGTAGGTGTGTACTAATTTTCAAAAGTTGTAGCTCATATGGCCCATTACATTAGAGCCTTTTCAAATTGAAACTTTTATTAATAGTAACATGAAAATTGAATGTGGTTTATTGTTTCTTGATGTAAAATACTCAGTTAAAATCATAAAATTGTCTTTTGATCTTTACAAGAATCAAGAAAAAATATGTAAAATATTGAGGATTCAATGATGAGAATCAAAGTGCATATTTTTCACATGCTTCCTATTATGGATGCTAGACATTCTCAATTTTTATTAGATAATAAGAATAGTTTTAATTAGATAATGAAAAGAGAGAACATAAAAATATTTTTTTGATGATTTTCCCTAAGAAATGATATTTATAGTTGTATATATTTTTGTTAGAGAGAGTGTACATAGCGGGTTCCTACTAGTATATGTTTTCTATAGTATGGATCAGGTGTATACACAGGGCTTCATAGTGTTATGCAGTTCTTCATTTGTTTCTTAACATTATAAAAATTCATGTCACTAAATTTTTAATCCTGCGTGAATAGACTCTATTTATTAATTTTGTAAGCATGTGTTTCGTAATCATGGCCAATTCCATATTTTCCTCTTTTTTATTGGAAATACATTAGCCCTTTATGGGTCAAGTTTCATGTAAAAATGGGATCAAAGCGAGATTTGTCGCTTTAAAACCCAACATATATAGACAATGACTTACAATGGTGTTTGTTTGATTCCTTTTAAACCCCGACCTTACAACACTATATGTCCAAATGAAACACTCCTATTGTTTATAATTTTTATTTCATTTTATAGTTCTATTCGAAAAAAGGAAAAAACATTTAAGCCACAAACAAATTAGGTCAAACAAATATTTTGAGTAAATTTTCTCATTGTCAAGTAAGGATAAATTGACATCAGTTTTGGAGATTTTATTATTAATTTGAACAATAGACAATCAAAAATAAGATAGTAAAAATCATAGGGTATATTGTGTCATGACATTATTTTTGGCTCGTGGACATTACAAGATAGCTCTCTATCACAAAAATGGATCATAAGTTCCCCTTAAATGCTATGGTTCACTTAGTCGGATAAGACTTATGCTAGAAGATTACATATCAAGCCCCACCCACTACAAATTAGTTAGAATTATTAATTACGCATTCCTTATTTGTGATTCAAATAGTCATTTGTTATTTTGAATACAAATACATTTGATTTAGGTGACCATTAATGGCTCAATTTATGTTCCCAAATACCCCAAGTGCATTGTGGTCAGATATAACAAAGTGGTAATTTTCCAAATACCCTCCAAGTAAATCAAAGAAGATTTTATACTCAACAATGTATGAAACTCTATGGATTCAAAGTATTAAACTTTCACTTCAGTAAGTTCACTAGAAAATATTGACCTGTGAAACATGTATGATGCATGCATTTAAGTCAACTTTCAAACATGAATCCTTTTCAAATTTCCCAATTTGTTAGTTTTTCCTCTTCATAAACATATTGCACCACCATGAATAATACGTATAAGATACAAACGTAACATTGGAACTCAATTTCATCCCCATCCATTGAACACTTTCTTGATCACCCCCCATCATTTCCCTCTATTTCACTTCCTCATTTTTTCATTCCATCCGCTTGTAATTTACATTCCACACTTCACGTAAAATTTCTAGTATATTGATATTGATGTATTTTATAAATATCATATTATCATTTAAAGGAATATTAAAAGGTGTATTACTCAAGTAAACATGATATGGGTTCTTGTTAATGATAATTTTAATTCAATGGTGTAAGTACTAATTTGAAAACATCAATAATGTTATTAATAATAAGAATTGATTAAATGATAACAAAAATATGCACGTGGTAAATAAATAAAAGTAAAATAATATACCACCAAATCATGGAAAAAATCCATTTGATGGTTTCATTAGAGTAATTGAAACAATCAAGAAGATGTGTAGGGACCTACATAAAAAATTTAGTGAAAGTGATATTTCATTTGATATCACTTCATACTTCCTATGATGGACTGATATTTTTAAGAGTATTAAAAATTTTAAATGAGAAAGAATGTTTAATGATTGATAATGGATGAAGTTTGCATCTATGCACTAAAAAAATTATTTATCATCTAGGACTTGGTTGTGATGATTTGTCATAGACTTATATAAAGGTTATAAAATATAATAGTATAAAGATATAATAGTCCTTAGATAGAAGCTTTGGATTTTAATAAAATAATCAAGCATTAATTCTTGTAGTTCCTTTTAATGGTTAATATAATGTTATACTTGGTAGACTATGGATACAAGTAAATGCGATGAATCACATTTATTATACATAAATGGATAAATTTTGGACTTCTTAAAGTGAACTTTGTTAGAATTCAATGAGATATTGGTTTATCACAAGGTAAAAATCAAGAACCGATTCAAGATAAATTTATATGAAAATTAAATCACAATAATTTCAATTTTATATTCCTAAGGAACAATTGAATAAAGTACAAACACACAAAATAATCCTAATGAAGGTGCTTGCAATATGTAATGCCCAATTCTCTTCTACTCTTATTATATTATGAATTTGAGTAATGTTGACCTTATACATGGATATTATTGTATCAATTTGTCTTAGCATGATGATTAGATGATAGAGATAGTTTGACTATTCATGGAGTTCGATTCATAGTATGGTTGGTGTGGATTTCTTAGAGAGACATTTTATATTGATGATGATGTGTTGTTGAAATACTTATATATTTTTGACATTCGAAAATTCTCGTCATATTGAGTAGGATTTAGCAATTGAACTAATCTTGTGATTTTATTGGTATTGATGAAATATAGAATTGAGATGTTGTTATAATTTTTAAATAATAACATTGTTGGTCTAGATGATGATTCAATTCATATATGGATGATTATTGATTTGTATGTGTATATCTTATCTTGGATGTTTTGATGTGGCCACGAGGCCGAAGGAGGTATTGTGTGATTTTTTCAGGTAATTATATCACAACAATCAAAAGGGGGATTGGAGACCAACCACAACGGAATACTAGGTGGATACGACAATAATAGTCACCATAGCAACTTGTGTTATGTTATGTGTGTTTTAGTTGTTAGGAGGTCCCCATGGGGGGTTTGACCTCCAATTGTGACAAAGGGTTTGTGTGTTGTTATTTTCTTTTCCTTTATTTAATTTTAGAGTATGTGATTTTATGGTGATGTAATTCCTTTTATCATTAATTGATTTAGGTGTCTAGATTAGTAAATTAATCATGTTAATAAAATAATTATGGATGGGACAAAAAGAATTCATTTCCTAGATTAGATGGTTCTTTGGTTTATGTGTTTTTAAGTTGAGTGTAAGTAACTTGAGTGTTGTACACTCTACCTCACCTTGAAAAGTAGGATTTGACCTTAAGCGACAATTTTTAGGCTTGTGGGGAAAGCTAAGATTGTCCCAAACCTCTTAATTTCTTATACCAACCCTACCTATGGGTTCATGGGGTCAAAAATAGACCCATTATGTGTTTTGGAAGGCAAAAGGTGATTTTTAATTGCACTTTCTTGTATGTGTTAAGTTTTATCCTAAAAGGGTGTGGGTTGGAGTGGTGTGTGTAAGAGTTTTTTCATACCTCTCAACAACCCATTTATTATGCCTGGGGTATGTGTTTGACTTGGGTTATGTGGGATGAAGAAGAAATAATGTGGCATCCTACATGGAGCCACACTATCTCCCTCTTCCTCTTTTCTATTTATTGGAATTTTTAGGAACTATTGGGGTTACTTGCTTAATCTTGGCTCTTGGATTTTGGGATGCTTGCTCTTTGGAGTTGAAGGAGATTAGAATTTCATGAGTTTTAAAGATTTTGGAACTTGTTTGAAAAGTGGATATTTACCATGGAAAGGTAGGTTCTTGCACTCTTGTTTTATTCT
>CM031236.1:121165042-121209413 GCA_018340775.1 Taxus wallichiana var. yunnanensis
CCACCCTTCCTGGACCTCCACAGAGATTCGAAACTCCGAGGGGACGGAGTATGGGCCCCCGCTAGGAGTACCATTATGACACAAGGTGCACCGAGAGCTTAGTTAGTAGGAGGTCATTACTAGTGACCTTAGTAGTCCATAGCCGGATCATCAAGGTCTATAGAATAGACCTCTAGAGTACCGACTCGGAGCCGCATCTCAATAGAGAGGACCAGGAGTGGTTATGGATGTGGCATTTTTGGACATAATTAGAGAGAGTGCCCACATTAACCTAGTAATAAGGGTAAGGAGCATATTTCAAAGCCTGGAGTTGGTGAATTAGGACGTAGCCATCGTATCTATGAAGTGGTTGAGAACCACTGAGTGAGCACTTGAGTGCACTATGATAGAGACTACATGTAACATTGGTGGTATTCCTATGTCTATACTATTTGATTCTTGTTCACCGATTCTTTTATTACACCATATTTAGTAGAGCATTATAGGCTAATATAGGTTAGGTAGGTTCTTATTTGGGACACAGAGATGGCTTCCCGGAGCCAAAATCTCTATAGACTCCTTAGTTAAGGAGTGTGTAGTGGATTTGAGACCCTTCACCACAACCTCCGATCTTTTTATCCTTCCGTTAGGTTCGTATGGAGTCATCTTTGGCATGGACTGGTTTTCATAGATAGAGACAAAGTGGATTGTTACCATAAGACTATATCATGTAAAGAGGATCCGGGATTTGATTCAGTGATAGTTGGATTTAGGAGACCCGTTTCTATCCTCACTAGTTTTGCTTTGCATCTTAAGAGGCATTCGAGATGTGGGTGTCGGTTTATACACTATTATTATTATCGATATGTCGAAGATGGGGCTAGTAGACCTACATTTCACAATCAACAAATCTTTTAGGAGTTTTCGGATTTGTTTCCTAGTGAGTTATCTGGGGATGCCTCCCCCACGTGAGATCGACTTTCACATTGACTTGGTTCCAGGAGAAGAACCTATCTCATACGCTAATTATAGTATGACCACACCCGAGCTTTGTGAGCTCAAGTTGCAGCTTGAGGGCCTTCTTGAGAAAGACCTAATCCATCCAAGTGTATCTCCTTGGGGTGAACCGATGTTTTTTAAGAATAAGGATGGATCCTTGCGGTTGTGTGTGGACTATAGGTAGTTGAACAAAGTAACGATCAAGAATCGTTACCCCCTTCCTCGCATTGATTATTTGTTTTATTAGATGAACGGGGCCACAATATTTTCTAGTATTGATCTTAAGTCTAGATAGCATCAGATAAGGATTTCATAGGAAGATATCCACAAGTCATCTTTCTCCACGAGATATGGGCACTATGAGTTCATAGTTGTGCCCTTTTGTTTGATGAATGCCCCCGCAATTTTCATGAGCTTGGTGAATGAGGTGTTGAGGATGTTTTTCGATCAATTTTTTCTCAATTTCCTTGATGAAATTTTTATATACTCATGTACGCGTGAGGAACACCTTGTTAGATTCTACAGTGTCTTCATGAGAAGTAGCTTTACGTGAACCTAGAAAAGTGTGCATTCTTTTAGTCTAAGGTGTAGTATTAGGTCACATAATTTTGAGAAAGGAATCGCATTCAATCCTTCCAAGATTAAAGCCATTATGGATTGGCCATCTCCCACTAGTATGACCAAGGTGCGTAGTTTCATGGCCTTGGTAGGATACTATAGGATATTTTACAGATATTTCTCATGTTGTGCACCCCATAACTTATCTTGAGTGGAAAGGAAGAAATTACTATGGTCGATAGATGTAAAGGCCTTTAGGAAAATGAAGGAATGCCTCATGATAACACCTATTATTGTAGTGCTAGACACTTAGGGTGAGTTCTTTGTTTGCAAAGATGCTTTTTCGCAAGAGTTGGAGGTGTGTTGATGCAAAAGGGATGAGAGGTTTATTTTGATTCTTGAAAACTCAAGATTCATGACCTTGAGCTTAAAAAATTTGTGCATGCCTTGGTGTGGTGGAGACACTTCCTTCTTTCTAGAGATTTACACTCAGGACTAATCACTTGAGTCTTCACCACCTCTTCACGCAGCCCAATCTCAATGCTCATCAATAGCATTGGATGTAGTTTCTTTGTGAGTACGCCATGGATATAGAGCATGGGAAGGGGAAGGAGAATGTGGTTATAGACTCCTGAGTAGATGGGGACATGTGGCTATGGATACTTGGGTGCGTACTGAGACTTGTAGAGTAGGATTTTGTAGTAGCTTCCTCACGATAGCTTCTACCTTATAGCCGAGTAGAGATTAAGTCTTAGAGGCCCCTTTAGGGAGATTTTATGGATTTTTCGTTAGAGGAAAATGGCCTTTTCAGTCATTGGGGGTTAGATATGTGTTCCTAGAGACAGAGGCTTGAGACATGACATTTTGACAGAGGCTCATCATGCACCTTATTCAGCCCATCCTAGGGTGAAGAAGATGCATGCCACCTTGAGACAATTGTACCATTGGAGGGGACTATGGAGAGACATGGCTTAGTTTGTGTCACGTTGTTTAGAGTGTCAGAAGGTGAAGGCCAAGCATCATTAATCCAAAGTTAGCCTTCTCTTCCTCATGCTAGACCGGAGTGGAAATGGGACACCATTTACATGGATTTATAGTTGGGTTACTAACGTAGGATACCACCATGACACCATCATGGTTACGGTGGATAAATTGACGAAAGTGGCCCACATTTCTCCATTGAAGACCACCTACAAAGCTAGTGTAGTGGCACATGTATACCTTGATGAGATTGTAAGATTGCAAGGGATTCCACAGAAGATTATTTGTGACTGCGATCCCTTGTACACTTCCCACTTCTAGACTATGATGCAGTATGCTCTTGGGACAAGAAAAATTTTAGTACAACTTATCACCCTAAGAGAGATAGATAGAATGAGTAGGTGAATCAGATCTTGGAGGAAATTCTTAGGATGTACATCATGGACCATCAGTCGAGGTGGGAAGAGTACTTGCACCGGTGGAGTTTGCCTATGATAATAGTTTTCACAGTTTGATAGGAAGGATCCTTTTGAGGCACTATATGATAGAGAGTGCAAGAGACCCTCCGAGTTGGGAAAGGTTGGAGGATAGGGTTTCTCTTCGACCTGTTTCACTACAAGATATGGAGCAGCAGGTTATTATGATCAAGAAGAGATTGCAGGAGGTGTAGGACATGTAAAAGAAGTATGCAGATCAACGTATGATAGATCATAGTTTTGAGGTTGGAATGAAGGTTTTTCTTCGTGTCAAGCCACATAAGATCCCTATATTTTATGAAAAATTATCTAAGATTGTTCCTAGATTTTTCGGTCCCTTTGCGATCTTACAACATATCGGTCCTTTGGCCTATCGTCTAGCTTTGCCACCTAGCTTGTCTCACATACATGATGTGTTTTATGTTTTTGTACTTAGGAGATACATTTTTATCCTTCTCATGTATTAGAATAGAACTCATTGTAGGTGTAGGATATGTGGCATATGATGGTAGAGCCCATCCGTATTTTAGAGTGCAGGACCCCGGGCCTGGAGGCAGAGAGATGAGATTGCAGCTATATGGGAGGATGCTAAATTTCTATGAGTCCAGTTTCCACACCTATTTCGGTGACTTCCGGGAGGAAGTCAAGTCTAAGGGGAGAGGGATGTAGTGCCCACTTCCTTGATGCTTATTATATATTGATTTCGTGTACTATTGACTTTATACATGGATATTATTGTATCATTTTGGCTTAGAATGATGATTAGATTATAGAGATACTCTTACTATTGATGGAGTTCGATTCATAGTATGGTTTGTATGGATTTCTTAGAGAGACATTTTATATTGATGATGATGTGTTGTTGACATACTTATATACTTTTGACATTTGACAATTCTCGTCATATTGAGTAGGATTTAGTAGTTGAACTAATCTTGTGATTTTATTGGTATTGATGAAATATAAAATTGAGATGTTGTTATAATTTTCAAATAATAGCATTTTTAGTCTGGATGATGATTCAATTCATATATGGATGATTATTGATTTGTACGTGTATAACTTATCTTGGATGTTGATGCGCCATGAGGCCGAAGGAGGTATTGTGTTATTTTGCGGGCAATTATATCACAACAAGCAAAAGGGGATATGAGACCAACTACAATGGAATATTGGGTGGATACAACAATGGTCACCATGATAACTTGTGTTATGTTATGTGTGTTTTGTTTGTTGTTAAGAAGTCCCCATAGGGGTGACCTCTAGTTGTGACAAAGGGGTTTGTGTGTTCTTTTATTTTCCTTTATTAAATTTTAGAGTATGTGATTTTATGGTGATGTAATTCCCTTTTATAATTAATTGATTTAGGTGTCTAGATTAGTAAATTAATCATGTTACTAAAATAATTATGGATGGAACAAAAAGAAGTCATTTATTAGATTAGATGGTTCTTTGGTTTATGTTTTTTAAGTTGAGTGTAAGTAAATTGAGTGTTGTACACTCTACCTCACCTTAGAAATTTGGATTTAGTCTTAAGGGCTAATTTTGGAGGCTTTTGGGAAAAGATAAGCTTGTCTCATGTAACGCCCGCTAAAATGACCACTCGAGACCCAAGAACAACCTAGGTTTAGATAGAAAAATTATGGAATAATTTATTTTTTTAAAGCGTGACCACTACCAGGCTTCAAGCAACAGTTGTCACAACAAAGATTCAAAGTCAATTAAAATTTAATAAATGAAATTTTTCCATTGAATAAACATTAGATTCACATTAGAAAATTAATGAGTGTAATTAATCCAAATATAGTTAAATTTCTCTTAGGTGTTAATTTAATAAAAATTAAATTAACACTATAGTTAAATATTCCTTAATTAATTTTAGAGGGTCAAAGGGGCCAAAACAATTAAATGCCCAAGGATTTTAATTTCACTAGGTCTAAACAATAACCAAGGTTCTTATTTACATGGGTTAGAAAAACATTCTCTTATCCCCTAACGTGACCCTTTAAAAAGGTCAACCCATGCTTTAGAGTTAAACATTTAAGTTAAAAAGGGTAATTTCCCACTTACCCACTCTCAGACTCATCTTTGCACTTCAACCTGATTTTTCACATATTTAACGCACTTAAGGTTTCCTGAAAATATTTCCATTAGATAGGAAATTTCTTCCCCTTTCCAATGATATAAAGAAGTCCTCCTAACTCCTCATATTTCTTAAGTTACAGGCTGGCGGGCCTAGGGAGGAAATTTTTCCCAAAGGCAAGCCTTGGAAAGAATTTTTTTATTTTTTTAAAGGTGGGCCTGATCTAGGGAAGAATTTTTTTCCAAACACGGGCTTGTGGAGGAAATTTTTCCCAAAGGCGGGCCTGCAGGCCTAGGAAAGACTTTTCACCCAGGGAAGGTTTTGGACCAACAGTGGACCTGGGGAGACATTTGGTGCTTTGCGCCTTTAGCTAAAAAGTGCAATTTTCATTTGTGCACCCACGAGTGAGTCCGTAGGGCGGGATTCACAACCAAAGAAGAAAATAAGCCTAAGGCCGCAAGGGACACATGTCAAAAATTTTGAGCCAACGCGGAAAGGTGGGTCACCGGAGGCACTTAGGATTTTTAGCTTTATATTTTGAAAGGGTGAAATTTTTTAAAACATTCGCACCTCCGCCAACACCTAGAGATACCACATGTCGACCCATAGTGATAGGTGGGGAAATGGACTGGTAGGGAGACTTAAGATTTTACGCCAATTTTTGAAAAATAAAATTTTGAAGGTGTGGGTCCGTGAACCCACGGAAGTATTTTCTATTTTTTATTTTTTTCAAAAGCGAAGGATGCGGGTGCGGGGCCACTTGAGGAATTTGGGAAAATTAAATTTTTGTAAACAAAAACTTTAGATGACCATAAATTTTGATTTGGAAGCTCATATTTTGGCAATCGAGGACTTTTTTGGAAAGGGCTCAAACTTTTCTTTGCATAGGAAACAAAAAAAATCATTTTTGACAAACTTGAGTGAGTGAAGTTAACAAAAGTGTCTTTCCTACCGTTAAAATGTGAATTAAACTTTTCAACTACCAAACTTGATTCGATCTACCATTCTTTCTTCTTCAACATGCCAAAAAGACATGGAGAGTTGCACTTGAAGGATTTCAAATGGATTGCAAGGATAAAATATTAATGGTTGAGTATTCAAAAATGAATTTCCTTTCTTTTCTGTGAAATTGCATTATTTTGCCTCTTGCCCGATTAAAGATGAACTGTGTAAATTACAAGGGAAATACAAACTATTTTGGAATGTGTTTTGATCATCCTTAGTTTGTTTTAATATTTTATCTTGTCTTTCATTGTTGCAGGGTACTCTGTATGTTTTTCTGATATTTATTTGCAGGTCTTACATAGTGAGTCTAAATGAAATCTACATGTTTACAAGTTAGAATTGATCTCCTTCATTTGCCATACTCTAAACATTTAAGTTCATTTATTCAAATTTTACAATTTTTAACTCTCCTTCAATACGTGAAAAGCAAGAATGCAATTCTATTTTTATTTAAAACTTGTCTTTCAAATAACACAGACTTTTCCAGCCTTCAAATAGAGAGTTTGCAAACAAAACTAATTCCAACAATAGATTTCAACCAAGAGTAACACCATTTTGATGGAAAGTAAATCAACTCCAATTAAATGAAATAATTCCTTTTACACTTCTTTTTTGTTTGCCAAAATATACCAAATAAATCTTTCTCATTCCTTTTCACATTCCAATATAGCTTTCATATCCTAAAATAGAGCAACTTTTCACTACAAATATTATTACAAGTCATCCACTTAAAGTGGGAAATTTTACAATAAGGAACCCAAGGAGAACTGCAAAAATTGTCTTTATACACAACTCCAAGAATAACAACAAGAGATCCACCATGTTTCATTTGGTCACAAAAAATAGAGGGAGAGGCAACGCTCTCCACCCAACCAAGAATTCCAATGAAGAGGAGAAGCCATCCTCCTCATTGGCCCCCGAGCCCCAACCACATTACAATAAGAAATGGATTCAACTCATGGCAACAAGACAAGCTTCCACAACACAAAACAAATTTCACAAACATATCACAATCCAAATAATGCAGTTACAACCATAGGAAGAATAACAAAAGGAGCAATATCTATGGGAGAAGATGCTTATACCTCCCAACGGGGAATGGGTGACCACCTTAAAAACCTGCCAAAATATTCATCCCAAACCCCTACATACTCTTATGCCTCCCCCAAGTACCTCTTATGCCTCCCATTTCTCTTATGTTTCCCTAAAAGTAATAAATGTAACCTATTTCTTGTCCAAGGTGAAACACCCAACCAAAACTCCCTCCAAAAAAAACTCTTATTCTACCCCAAAAAGATCCTCATAGTCTTCTCCTACACCACACCTACGAAATCTACCCAACCAACTAGAAAGCATACCAAACATTCAAAAACATTAACATAAGCACAATACGTAAAGAAAACATTTTTATAAGAGTCAAGATGCTACCTCTCCATGATAGAGCTTGATCCAAAAGTTCAACAACGATCTTCTTAAGATCCAAATAGTCCCAAAACACCAACAAATATACAAGCATCCAATATCCACTAACTCTCACCAACTGCAAGAGCACCAAACCAAAAGCAAGTAACCCCCTGAAGTAACCCCCAAAACAACAAAAGAATTCGAATAAATAGAAAAGTGAGAGAGGAGGATGAGGTTTCTCCATGTAGGATGCCACATCACTCATCCTTAACTCCACCTCATAAGTCAACTTCAAACTCCAAGACACAATTAAAAAGGAGGGTGAATAAATGACCTTTTACTTACACACACAATCTAAGTCCACACCCCAAGGACCAAAATTAAATTCATGCAAGAAGGTGCACTAAAAAATTACAACTTTCCTTCCCAAAATACATAATAAGGCCAACTTTTGACTCCCGACCCATAAGTATGTTTGGTATTAAAATTTAAAAGGTGACTTGTCCCACAAGCCTCCAAAATCAGCCCCGAGGATAGATCCAAATTTCAAAAGGAAGGTGGAGTATTTCATAACAAAGGTTACTTACACATCACTTACAACACATAAACCAAGATTGAAAAACTCTAATAAATGCATTCTTGTGACCGATTTTAATTAATTTAACAACATGATTACTCACTAATCTTGACAGCAATTAAATAAATAATGAAGGCAAAAATACATCACTAAAAATCACATACAAAAATTAAACAAATGAACTAATCAAAAGAATACACACAACCCCTTCGTCATATTTGAAGGTGATCCCCCATGGGAACCCCTAACAACAATACAAACATACAAAAATAACAAATACATGTTGCCATGGTGACCCTTGTTGAATTCATCTAGAATTCCAATGTGGTTGGTCTCCAATCCCCGATGTTTGTTGTGACATGTTTACTTGCAAAACACAAATACCTCCTTCGGCCTTGTGGCCGCATCAAAAACATCCAAAATAAATATAAAATATAACTCCAAATCATCTATATATATGAATCAAAACATCATCTAAGCAAGCAATAATATCATTTACAATTTCATCCATAACCATATGATCACAAGATTAGTTCAATTTTCTAGGTCTACTCAATATGACAAAATATCACATGTCTGAAAACATATATATATATATATATATATATATATATATATATAACCATGTTAACAACATAACAACATCAGTATAAAATGTCCCCAATACTCTACATGCATCACAAATGAATCAAAATCAACAACAGTCCATGATCTCTAATGTCTAACATCATACCAACTCAAAAGCTATAATAATGTCCATAAATATAGTCAACAATGTCATAATCAATATCAAAAGGTGTCAAAGGGAAGTGGGCACTACATCCCACACATCTTCATTTCTTATACGAACCCTACCAATGGGTTGGGTGGTCAAACATAGACCCCGTTATGTGTTTTGGAAGGCAAAATGTGATTTTAATTACACTTTATTACATGTGTTTAATTTTTGTCCTAAAAGGGTGTGGGTTGGAGTGGTGTGTGTAAGAGGTTTCTCATTCTTCTCAATCACCCATTAATTATGCCTTGGGCTATGGGTTTGACTTGGGTGATGTGGGATGGAGAAGAAATGACATGGCATCTTACATGGAGCTACATCATTTCCATCTTCCTCTTTTCTATTTATTGGAATTGTTGGGAAGTATTGGGGGTTACTTTCTTAGTCTTGGCTCTTGGATTTGGGATGCTTTCTTGTTGGAGTTGAAGCGAGCTTGGAATTTCTTGAGTTTGAAATATTTTGGGACTTTTTTGAAAAGTGGAGCTTTACCATGGCAAGGTAGGGTCTTGCACTCTTATTTTCTTCTTTGTTTTCTTATATGTTATGTGTTGTATGGATTTGTTTTCTTGCTTGAAGTGTTGGGTAGTGAATTGGATTTAGGTTGTGTTGAGATAGTGAAATGGGGATGAAATATGTTGGGAGGCATAAGATATTCTTTGTGTGTTTAGGAGGGAGTGGGTTTTGGATGCCCCACCTTGTTCTATTTTGTTATTTTGTGCATTGTGGGAGCCATAAGAGAGAGGGAGACATAGGTGTGAGGGAGGCATAAGAGAAATATTTGTGTTATTGTAGGGATGCATAAGGCATTTTGGGGTTGATTGTATTTTGAGGATTTTAGAGGTGGGCATCTAAACCCTTGGGAGGCACAAGGGTATCCCCATATTCCTATCTCTACTTGGCTTATTTTAGAGCCATTGTTTTGGGAAGTTGTTGTGCTTAAAAATGAGTGTTTTGTGGTTATTTTCCTTTTTGTTTGTTGCTTGCAAGTAAGTGTGGAAGAATTTTAGAGTTTTCATGTGTTGGATCCATCCCTTATTGCCTTGTGGTTGGGTCTTGGGGCCAATGATAAGAATTTCTTGTTCTTCTCATTGGAGTTTTGGTTGGGCAGAGAGTGTTGCCTCTCCCCATTTTTGGTTTTTTATGATCTAGTGAAGAATAGATGGAGCCTTGTTGGGTATTTGATACTTGTATCACTTGTATAAGAATAAACAATCCTTCATTGTAGATACATTCTTTTAAATTTCTCACTTTAAGTGGAAGATTTATTGTATTTTTTAAAAGAAAAGTTGTATTGTATATTAGTTATTAAGATTGTAATGCATGTGGGAAAGAAAGATAATTTTAGGGAATAATTTGATATAAATGAAATTTAGTTTGAAAGGAGGAAACAACTTGTTTACATTGTAGATGATTTATCATCTCACATAGGTGTGTTGCTCTTGTTTTTAAACTATTGGAGAAATCTTGTTATAATTGCTTGTGAGAATGGTTGCAAATTTGGATTTTGTAAAAGTAAAGAAATAGTTATTCCCATTGTATTACATGGAAGGCATAGTGTAGTGAAATATATTATATTTTTTCATCTCCTTGTATTGGTTGAAATAAAATTAAATCTTATATAAGTACATGGAAAATCCCTTAATCCCTTGGTGGTTATTCATCTTTCATATGATATATTGACTTCTTAAAAATCTAGTTGAGCAAGAAATTTCATAGTTACAACTTAGACCATAGTCTTGTTTGCTTATATAATATTACTAGGAACTCATTGTATTTGATATAAATCAAATATTAAAAATGAAATAATGAGTGGAAATAAAAATCAAGGACTAACTTCTTGCAATGTCATTTCGTATTATAAAGAAGATGTATTAAAAGATTTAGAATAATTGAAATTATAAAGGGTATCAGGATTTTACTCATAATATTGGTTATAATTTTTAAAATATCAATTACATTGATGACATTAACCTTGTTAATTTACCAATTATATAATGTGTAAATGATTAGAGATATAAATGCGTATATATAAATAGGTATATGTATATGTGTGTAGAATATTTATATATTTATTAATACTAAATATATAAATATTATATATATATACACACATATTAATAGTATCAATTTAAATATATATATAAGAAATTATATTAAATAAATCCTAATTAACAAACAATGTGAAATTAAAAAAATCAAAATCATTTGAAAATTGTTGAGGCGCATGACCTTATACACACCTATTAGGTGGGAATGGTGGGAGGAGGTCGCTGACCCCACACACCACCCCATATACTATGGGATGGGGGGGTGGGGTCCTGCGACCCCCAAATAATTAATAAACACCACCCATCCAATAAAAAAGAATGCAACTTTTACCTTATCCCTCCGCATGGAATTTAACCTCGGCCTTTGTAAATTTCTTTCAAATCGGTTGTTGTGTTCTACACAATTCCAAATCCATGGCTAAGTCTCGTTTAAAATAAATATATATATACTAATATACATACATACATACGTACATACATACATATATGCATATATATATATATGTATGTATGTATATATGTATGTATGTATGTATATATGTATATATATATATGTATATATGTATATATGTATATGTATATATATATACATATATATATATATATGCATATATATATATATATATTAAAGACTTTATTTTATCTCATTATTTTCGGATTTTATTAAAAGGAAATTTAATAAAATATATATACGTATATTTATGTATACAAATGTATATACATATTTATGTATATATTCTCCTACCCAAGTAAATACATACATCAATGTTATCTATATTTTCTCTAAAATAGGGTAAATGCCCACATGCCCATTTGGGCAAATGCTACATTAATGAAATAAACAAAACTATATTATCACCTTAAAACCCTAGAAGAGGGTATAACTAGAACTAGAAAGGGAAAGAAGAATGTGAATCTTCTAGGAGCTTGAGATTGACTCTCATGGCTTCCTCCTCCTCCTCCACCAATATGCAAAACAAAACAAAGAAATAATAAGTCAAACAAAGAGAAGAGAGCTTTCTTCAGCAAAGTTTAGGTTTAGACGGTTTCCCCAACTCGAGGGCCTAAATGAATCCATCCAATGGATGATATTCATCCAGACAAAAAGTAGGTGGGAATTGGGTGAGTGAAATTTAAATTTAAAGTGCGGGGGTCGACTTATTTTGGGGGCCACTTTAGTAGTGTATGGGGTAGAATTATTTTCTAACCCTTGTGCTTAATTAAGGGCCTTGTTATTTGAATGGAAACTTTGACTCCTAGTGGGTATAATAGAGCCCTTTTATTTAATTAAACAGACCCCTTTAACCTTGGGATTAATTTGTGAAAGTTT
This sequence comes from Taxus wallichiana var. yunnanensis, assembly GCA_018340775.1. Classification (NCBI taxonomy): domain Eukaryota; kingdom Viridiplantae; phylum Streptophyta; class Pinopsida; order Cupressales; family Taxaceae; genus Taxus; species Taxus wallichiana. Next base: position 121,177,258 of record CM031236.1, read on the forward strand.
GACTATGGTGGAATTTAAATGTTATTAAAATAAAATTTAGTTGAACCTAAACCATGCCTTAGACATTAACTAAGTGTATTCAAAGGTATTGAGAATTTTATTATTTTATTTAAATGGGGATTAGAAAAAGGAAAATTATATTATTAATGTAAGTAACTTAGAATCAAGAATGTGACAAATCAGTAATTCAAACCTTTTTGTGAACACTTTTTTTTAAATTATTCCATAATTTTTCTACTTGACTTAGGTTTGTTTTTGGGTTTCGTGTAAGCAAAATTCATGGGCATTACATAATATATGTTAAAAATCACAGCTTAGTAAATAAATGAAAGTGAAATAGTAAAAATATTTTCAATGAACATTGTAGAATGAAATATGGTGATTTTTTCTTTATATTCTTGTTAAAAACAATGTATATGATAATGGATCAAAGATAATTATTTTACACAAGAATGAAAATTGGAAAAGGACTTCAAAATTGATTACTCCACCTCCTAGTTTTGTAAGATTAATTTTGATAGTGATTATCAAGGAAACATAGGGGTGTCTCAAAGGACTAAGTAATTTGAGACTCTGTTGGTTTTTAATACAATGGGTTCTTTTCATTTCTCCAATGGTTCATGTAATGTGGTAGAGGCTTCCTCGTTATTGCATGATTTTGCCATGGCAAACAATTGTGGAATCAAAAAAAATTAATCGAAGGGGATTATAAGATCCCTGTTCAAAACGGATAGATCTATGAATTAGCATATTGATAATATTTTATTCCACGCCAAAACCCTTATCTCTAATTTTCATTCCTTGAAAATCAAATATTATTTTCATTAATCCAATTTCATAGAAGATTTTTTTGTCTAATATGAGGGAATACAAATTATTAAATGTGGGGTTTGACAATTATCATTTCCATGGCATGCGTTCTGGAACTTCTCTCCAAAGACCTTCTTAGCCCACCATCCACATCAATTACCCACCTCACTTGCTAAATTCATAGGTGGCTTCAATATTTATGGATAATTTAATATTTTTAGATCCCAATAAAGATGGTTATCAAGTAATTTTCATATTTTTCTTAGCACCATTATAAGGCACTATATGGAAAATTAGTTTGTAGTTTCATAATTCAAATTTCAAAGTAAGAGCAAGTATATTTTGTAGAGCATAACTAAAGTTCAAGAAAATGTAATTATATAAGAATGGATACAATTTACAACCACAAATAGAATAACCATGATTTATATAGTAATATGATTTAAAATAAATATTTTTGATTCTTTAAGAATTTTTTAAACAAACATTCATTTTGTTAGGAAATAAGAGATAAAATATGTGGAATAATCCCTTACTGAGAATCGCAACAAAAGAGAAACTAATATGCGAGAAAATATTACAGATCTCAAATAAAAGTGCAGAATAAATAACACAACACAGAGAGACAATATTTAACGTGGTTCACCCAATATGGGCTATGTCCACCAAGAATCACTTGCTCAGATTTTATTACAAGCCTCCACTCTCTCAATACAATACCCGAGATCCGTTTGGATCTATACTCAACAAAATTGACAGAATTCACACCGAATTCAAAGCACATCTGCAATACATTTGCTTTTCTATCTATCATATGCATAAGACCATATAAATAGACAATTGCTTAAGCAGTTTGATACAAAACCATGGGTATAAAAACCGTGGGTATCAAAACAATGGGTACGGTAAAAAAAACATGGGCCCAAAAATAGCCCATAATGAGTTACCTCCATTACCCATGGGTTAATAAACCACCCATGAAAATTTGGTCTTGGGGCTTTTCCCCGAACTCCCCGACCTGCTCACCGGTGAGCGGAACCGCCGTAAAATTACCCCGAGTGTAACACATAGAAGGTGTACCACACTCTAACATGAAAACAGGCTCCACAAACATAACAATCTCCTATTTGGAGACCGATTTCCACCGAGGAATCTTCTTAAACCTTCACTGTCATCATGCGAAGGCCAACCAAAGCCGAACATAGCTTTAGTTTATCCCTTGTGACCACCTTGGTCATCATGTCTCGCAGGATTAAGTAGGTATGAATCTTCTCCAACTTTAACTTATTTTCTTCCAAAGTTGTCTGATGAAGTGATATCTCAACTGTATATGCTTCATCCTAGAGTGGAAAGTAGAGTTCTTAGCTAGGTGTATAGCACTCGACTATCACTATGCAACTTACATTCCTTCTACTTATGCCCCAACTCCTCAAGCAATTGTTGTAACCAAATCATCTCTTTGCTTGCCTCTGTGGTAGCAACATACTCATCCTCCGTGGTTGATAAAGCCACCACTTCTGTAGTCATGAAATCCAGCTCACTGCTGTCCCACCTATAGTGTAAATATAACTTGTCGTGCTCCTCCTGTTGTCAACATCTCCAGCCATGTCTGAATCTACATAACCACGTAAAGTGGTGTCTGATCCACTATAGCACAAAACTGTCCCCATGGTCCCTCTCAAATATCGAAGGATCCACTTTACTGCTTGCCAATGCTCTTTACCTGGATCACTCATAAATCTACTCACAGCTCCCATTGCATGGGAAATATCAAGCCTAGTGCACACCATAAAGCATACATCAAACTGCCAACCGCTGATGAGTAAGGTACCATGGACATCTGGTTTCTTTCCTGCTCTGTCTTGGGACACTACTCCTTTGATAACTTAAAATGGCCTGCCAAAGGAGTCCCAACCGGTTTAGCATCCTGCATGTTAAACCTATCCAATACCTTCTTAATGTACTCTTCCTAAGATAAAGTCAACTTCCGTTCCTTCCTATCCCGAGTTATCCTCATACCAAGGATTTGTCTGGCTACCCCCAAATCCTTCATATCAAAGGATTCACTTAGTTGTTTCTTGAGTACTTTTATTTCTGCATGTTTTTACCTGCAACCAACATGTCATCAACATACAAACACAGGATAATATAACTTCCATCCTCAAATTTCTTTATATACACGCAATGGTCAGAATGACATCTAATATAACCTTGCTCCATCATGAAGCTATCAAAATTCTTATACCATTGACGTGGAGCTTGTTTCAGGCCATACAAGCTCTTCTTCAGTTTGCACACCATCTCCTCTTTACCTTTGACTTCATATCCTTTTGGCTACTGCATATATAGCTCCTCCTCCAAATCACCATGGAGAAATGTAGTCTTTACATCTAACTATTCTAAGTGCAAGTCTTCTACTACCACTATTCCAAGAACAGTTCTGATAGAAGTCATTTTTACTACAAGAGAAAAAATCTCATCAAAATCTATACCTTGTTTATGTGCAAACCCCTTGACCACCAACCGGGCCTTATATCTTTTCTTTCCTCCTTCTTCATCTTTAACTCTATACACCCACTTGTTCTGTAATGCTCTTTTGCCTTCCGGTAGCTTCACCAAATCCCAAGTCTGGTTCTCCATGAGAGACTTATGCTCCTCATCCATGGCTTGCTCCCACTTCTTCCTAGCATCTACCTGCATTGCTTCATCAAATCTCTCTGGCTCTCCACTATCAGTGAGTAATAAATAATAAAGAGAAGGAGAAAAATGTTCAGGTTCTCTTCTTACCCTAGAAGACCTCCTCAATATAGGAGTTTGGGGTTCCTATTGAGGGGTTCCTAAACTGATTCATGTGTCACTTTTCCATCCGGAAGATCCTCTACCGCTGCATATTCTTTCTTGGATTCTTCCTTGTTTTCCTGCAACTGCTGCTTATACATGACTTTCTCATTAAAGACCACATCCCTAGATCGAATGATTTTCTTTTCCTTAATACTCCAACATTTATATCCAAAGTCATCACCACCATAACCAATGAAAGTACATTTTTCTGATTTAGCCTCTAGCTTGGTCCTATCATCCTTGTCTATATGAACAAACACCTCACATCAAAGACTCTAAGAAATGGATAATCAACTTTCTTACCATACCAAGCCTCCTCGGGTATGCCTCCATCCAAGGCACTTGAGGGTCCTTATTTATCAAGTACACATTTGTTTCACCGCTTCTACCCAAAAAGAAAGAGGCAGTCTCCCGCATGTATCCTCATGCTCCTAGACGTTCCATTATTGTTCTGTTCATCCTTTTCGATACCCCATTCTCATTGTGGAGTTCCCGGAACTATCTTTTTCTTGCTGATTCCATTCTTAGAACAATAATCATCAAATTCATTGCTGCAATACTCCCCTCCATTATCTCGATTCGAGACATTTTAACTTAAGACTGTTTCATTCTCTACTAAGGCTTTCCATTTAACAAAAGTATCAAATACATTAGATTTTTTCTATTCTAATAAACCCAAACTTTCCTTGTTGCATCATCAATAAAAGTAACATAATAACTTGAACCCCAAGAGATGATACCGAGATGGCCCCCACACATCGAATGTACCAGCTCTAACTTACTCTCTTTCTTCATAGGTCCAACCTTGAGAAACCTTACTCACTTTTTTTTCCCATATATGTAGTTGTCACGGAAATCCAAACCTGTTTTTGTATATCCAGGAAAATTCTTCTTTATGATGTCCATGCCCTTATGGCTCATATGACTGAGCCTATAGTGCCATAATATTGTACTGCACTATCGAAGCCACAAGATTACAATCATTAGTACTATCAGTGGATAAATACAAGGTTCCAACCTTCTTACCTCTTGCCACCACAAGAGCACCCTTGGTAACCTTCCAAGAGTCAGCTGTAAATATCACAGTACAACCATCACTTCCCAATTGCCCCGCCGATATCAAATTTCTCCTTAATGTAGGCACATGTCTGACATCCTTCAATAGCCATGTATTCCCATTCTGCATCTTAACCTGAACAGAACCTTTTCCAACTATACTACAAGGCTCATCATCACCAAGAAAAACATGCCCAAAATCCCCTTGAACATAATCAACAAAATAATGCCTATGTGGAGTAGCATGAAAAGAAGCCCCTAAATCTAAAACCCAAGATTCAGTAATATTATGCAAAGAAAGAATCAAAGCATCCTGACATACATTACCCGATGCCACATTTACCTCCTTGTTTTCTTCATGTTGTTTCTTCTTGTCTTGAATCTCCCAACAGTCCTTCTTTGCATGCCCAAACTTTCCACAGTTCCAACATACAATCTTGCTCTTGGATTTTGACCTTGCCCGATCTTTCGATTTTCCACGGTTTCCTCTATTCTTCTGTCTCCCTCTAGTTTCCACTATCAAAGCATTCCCTAAAGTAGAAGATTCCCATATCTTTTTTTCTTCACATTTCCTCACTTAGAATCACCCCTACAACATCCTCAAACTTCAACTTCGAGTTAGCTGGAACCGAGTTGCTTACCGCCATTACCAGGCTATTCCAACTTTCAGGTAAAGAGCACATAATTAATAAAGCCCTAACTTCTTCATCAAATTCTATTGTAACCAAAGCTAGCATATTCACAACCGTATTGAAATCATTTAAATGATCTACTACTGAACTATTCTCAGACATCTTCATATTAAACAACTTTTTCATTAAAAATATCTTGTTAGAGGTAGAGGGTTTTTCATACAACTTCCCTAATGCATCCATTAGATCTTTTGTCATATTTTCCTTTGAAACATTAAATAATACCAAAGATGCAAGACACAGCCAGATCATTCCAAGTGCCTTCCGATCCAACAAATCCCATTTTACATCTTTGATACTCGAGGGTTTGTTCACCTTCTCAGACAACAGAGTATAAAGATCCTTGATAAAGGTAATCTTCCATCTACATCTTCCAAAGACTGAAATTTTCCTGTTGAATTATCAACCCTCAGATCTTCCATCATCTCGCCATAGCTCCCACTCAAGCTAAAACTTTCCCTACGATTCAACACTTTAGCAAACCAAACCAGGGCTCGATACCAATTGTTAGGAAATAAGAGATAAAATATGTGGAATAATCCCTTACAGAATCGCAACAATAGAAACTAATATGTAGAAAATATTACAGATCTCAAATAAAAGTGCATAATAAATAACACAACACAGAGAGACAATATTTAACATGGTTCACCCAATATGGGCTACGTCCACCAAGAATCACTTGCTTAGATTTTATTACAAGCCTCCACTCTCTCAATACAATACCCAGATCCGTTTGGAGCTATGCTCAACAAACTCTACAGAATTCACACCCGAATTCAAAGCACATCTGCAATACATTTGCTTGTCTATCTATCATATGCATAAGACCATATAAATAGACAATTTCTTAAGTAGTTTGATACAAAACCATGGGTATCAAAACCATGGGAAAAATCGTGGGTATTAAAACAATTGGCAAAAAAAAAAACCATGGGTATCAAAACAATGTGTACCGAAAAAAAACCATGGGCCCAAAAACAACCCATAACGGTTACCCATTACCCATGGGTTAATAAACCACCCATGAAAATTTTCTTCAGGGGATTTGCCCTTGAACCTCCCCCGACTAGCTCACCGGTGAGCGGGACTACTGTAAAATACCCGAGTGTAACACATAGAAGGTGTACCACACTCTAACATGAAAACAGGCTCCACAAACAAAACACATTTCTTATATATTTCTCATTAACTCATATATACATCTTACACGGCTCATTTACCATTCTACATATCAGCTTATTTCCCCAATTTTAATCAACCTCATATATAGTCCATCCATTTTTATTCATTATCATCTACCTTGTCAATAAAAGAGAATCAATCTCAAATTCATGGATGTTCATGAAAATGTAAGTTATGAAAAAATTCATAATGGTTACAAATGCAACCAATCCTTTTTATTTTTCTTTTGATAATTGGTAAAAGGAGGGGTATTTTACAGTCCATACCCTATTACAGGATAGGGATCTACCATCCAGATATAATTATGAAAATTTCAAGGAATAAAAAAAGACCATAATCCAAACATCATATACATCCAAATTGGTGGATAGATAAAAATAGAATAAAACTAGATAAAGAAACCTAGACTAGAATAGAAAACAATAGGCAAATATGTTTTTGGATTAATACCATGACTCCTAGCCACTCTCGAGGGGTTACATAAAGAGCGCGACGTTTATTTCTTGACACTCGTCGAACCTTCTTCCCCTTCGTTTAGCTGAAATATGTAGTTTACCCAAAGTTTTAGAGACCATTGAAATTCCCTTTACATTATTACCATGATTCGTAGTGATTTATATTTCGTTACCATTCCACCAAAATCCTTATGGGGTTTCATGAAGATAAATTCGTTAATTCTTTGTTACTCTAGATAAATATCTTGGGTATACTTTTAAGTTCTTTTGGTTACAACATCATTAATGTCATGCTTTCCTTAATTTAGCCTATTTTCCAGCTTCTTTTTTAAACTAATTGTTAAAAATAAATAAGGGACCCTTCCCATGCTACCACAAACCAAATCTTTCTACACGAACCGACATATTTTTTGAGCCGTTCTAATTAGAATCGGTGTAGACTACGGTAATTTTGAAATTGTTTTATGCGGGATTACAACCACCTCCACAACGAATCCTCTCGATAGTTGTTCATTGAGACTCCCGCTAGCTCAAATTTAAAAATAGCTCCATGTCAATAGTTTTTGAAGCCAATGTCACCGAATCATCCACATTTTGTTCCTGCACTTAAAAACATCTTATCGTCAACTCACCATCTTCAACAACTGTTCCAAGACGAGCTCCTCATCATTATGTGCTATGTCATCAAGTGCCTCAATGGTTTGTGAGGGGATTCCACCTCCAAAATAGTCAACTTCATTCCATTTTGCATTCCATCATTATTGTAAATTGGCCTTTTATCTTGTCATCCACAAGCTCCATATCCCTTTCTTCATCATTTGCAAAGAAGACTCAAAATTCCTCAAAACCAACTTTCATTTCCAGACCCCATCACGAGACACCAATGTGATGTCCTCTAGAGGAGAAGATCCTATATAAACATTAACACATATTCTTGCTGCAGTGAAATGAGATATGGCAGAAAAGAGTTAGGTGAAGGGAAATTAAATCCCCAAAAGCTTTACCAGTTCTTGCCAGCACATGATCCACTTCCCAAAACTCTAGAGGTAGGTTAAGAATACTAAGCTAAACAGTGGTACATAGACGAGATGTGTTTTTTTAGCGTGGCTTCCATATAACAATGAAAAGAGTAGTTATTCGATAGAACCGCAACCCACCTTACGTAACAAGAACAAGATCTTCTTAAAGGAAAAGACAAAGTCAAAACTCTTTTAAGATAGGGTGAAGGTGTTAACTTGCCATAAAATCCTCCATTTATTCCTCTCCATCTTCTTATATGATCAATATTTGGCCAAACTCTAGAAAAACACCTCATTAAATAAAATATGAACCTACTATAGGCTTTGTCCACCACTATATCTAGAACCTTTAGTTGTGGGGTGTCATTCTCCCATTTAGTTCAATCAATCTTTGTAAAATTTCCTAGGAGTTTCTTTCAAAAATATTAGAAGCCCACAAATGGTGCGTACCATCAACCGCCTCTTTGCGCTCTATCTCTTTCTTTTCTTCTCTTCCACTCTTCTTCTTGAATTAATAGCAACTGAATGGTGTAACCAATCCATTATTAAAACACATTAAGAAAATGAAATAAGTAGTAGAATTAAACAAAAAGTAAAATTTGTTGGCACTATGTTTGCATTTATAAATATATAAGTAGTGAAAATGATAGTTCGTAATAAGAATCTATGGAAGACATATTTTTCTATCAAATCTCAAAAATGAAAACAATTGGAAGCTAGAAATGATGGTTCTTTTAAGAAAAAAATAATAGTTGAAAACAAGCAATAGTGTCTTCTTCCAAAAAAATAAGAAGAGTTGATAATCGATTATATGATATATTTTTCTTTAAACATGTTCTTCAAATAATTTTGACTAAATCTTTGTTGTTTTCTTCCAGCATGAAGAAATTAAGATCATGATACATGAAAACGTAATGACAACTTCAATATATGGTCAATGTATAATTTATTATTTTTATTTTATATATTAATTATTTTAATTACAAATAATTGCATGTAGAAAACTTAATTGAGGAAAATTTGTGAGTTAATTACAAAAGTAATTTTCTTTACAAAAGGCTAAGTGTGGGTGGAGAATGACGAAGATTCAAATTGTTTATAAAAATTTCCTTAGACTATAAAAATGATACATGCCTTCAAATGGAAAGTCAAAAAGCTTTATGTTTCTCTTAATTAAATGAAAAACAATCTCTTCATTTAACTATATTTCTTAGAACAATGGTTAACGAGATGTTGACATTTGAAGTTATTTCTCCCAAATACTTGAGGAAACATGATTGAATGTAGCTCAGAGGATCATGTGTGAACCTTACAACATTTCCAGATTCTCTGTCCTTGAAGAAAATTTCATTTTCGGGCTCAAACAGTGGTTTCCCTGCATTTTTACGGCTTGATGGGTGTGTTTTTCTCCCATCAAATTTAAATCTCTGCATCAGTGGAAACATGGCCCTTTTTGGTTGGATGTGGCTTATGGGGCACTCTAAAAATTTGTGGATCGTTTTAACCCAAAACTTGTCCACGTGGAGGAATGACGACACTCGTTTGAAGACTCACCTTTTTGTTTGGCCTTGGAGTTGCGCCGGGGGACATGTGGAGGATTTCTCGCTTTTCCCAGACTTAGAAATTTTTTTCATGCAAGCTGATATAGTTTTGGTGGGCCATGGACACATGGTGGGTTAGTGCTCATTTGAAGATCTATCCTTAGGGTCCCACCTTAACAAATGTGACAGAGGGACAGGTGGAGGTTTCCACTGGCTCCGCTGGGGACTTAAAATTTTTAAAGAAATTTTCTAAGGCCTGGGACACGTGGTGAGCCCCATGCTCATTCAGGGTCTCCTCTCTGGGGACCATCTTGAAGTTGTGCCATAAAGACACGTGGAGGTTTCTTGGGTCCTTCCTTTACTTAGACTTTTCAAGCAAATTTCCTAAAGGGCCTAAGACATGTGGAGGGACCGCGCATGTTTGGGGACCGGCCTTTGAGTTTTATTTTGAAGAAGTGCCAAGAGGACACTTGGAGGCTTCCGCTCACTCTCCCTTTTTTCTTGGAATTTTCAACGACCGAAGAAGACTATCTCAGACCTTGGACACATGGCACCTTCGCTGAACTCAACTTTTTTTAGACTCTACTTGAGAATGAGACACGTGTTGAGCCCGTGCTTGTTTGGGGTCTCTACTTTTGGGGACCATCTCAAGATGTGCCATTGAGATGCGTGGCAATTTGAAAAGTCAAAAGGTGGGGAGGTGGACTCTAGGGAAAATTTGGAAAATTTTTTTTTCCAAAAAATAGGTAAAATAGCATAATTTAGCCGTGGTTCCTTTGGGACCCACATTGGGACACGTGTCAAGCCCATTTTTCAAAGGTGGAGGGGGTGGAGAAAATTGAGAAATTTTGCATTTTTTCCAAAAGGTGTAAAAAGTAAAAAGGAACCCCTGGGCCCATCTTAACTCGGATCTCCCACACGTGGATGGTCCAAATTCAAAAGGAAATCAATGAAAACTATGCATCGTATATGATTTTCCACCATTTTTTCTCCAAAGCTCTTGGGGATGTAAATTTTTATGGTTTTTTATCATTTCTTGGTGTCTCCTACATGCCAAATGAAGAGGAAATTAATTTGATATCCTGGTTTGGTGGGGAAGGTCTGAAAATGTCTTTTACCATTAAGATGTAATCTGACTGTATTGGATTCGATCTGATCTTTCTTTCCTTGGCACGCAAGAAACCTAGTTGATATCTTGGTTTGGTGGGAAAAATATGAAAACATCTTTTACCATTAAGATGTGATCTGACTATCGGGTTCGATCTGATTTTCTAATCTTTCCTTCCTGGCACGCAAAGAACCAGAATTTGACAGATTAGAGGAGGAAGTAGTTGGCGCGTGAGATGAAGAATGACTTACCAGGTGAAGAATTGAATGCTAGAAATATTTGGAGAGATTTTCCTCTGCACACCTGACAATTTTTTGCAAATTTGATTCTGGGAGTCACGATCAAAGTCGTAACATGCAATGGTGCTTTGAATGTTTTTGGTTTTGGGGGAAAACTCTATTGTAATGAAATGTTATAAATTGCATGAATTTTTCATGCAAATGGTTGGAGTGTTAGAGGTGGAAGCTAATTCCTGAGAGAAAAGTTTGACAGAGCCCATCTTTCTGAGACATTATCTGAGGAACCTGTTTATTTATTTTTTTGTGTTAAATTTGATCATGTCAAGGTGGTTGTGAGTGTACAACCATTGACAAGCTCTGAGATTGTTCTAGAAACTTTCCCTACTGATGAATTTAATCAAATTTGAGTTAATCTGTGTTGACTTTGAGAAAAGTTGTGTTTGCTTCATCTCTGAATGTCTGCAAATAGTTTTTCTTGTTCCCATTGCAATCTTACATTGAAATCTTTGTGAATCACACAAGATCTTAGCTTTGTGATAGTTTGGTGGCATTTGCAATTTCATTTATCAGAAGAGATTTCATTTGATAGTGAAATAAACAAATTTAAAATCACTTTACTCCTAGCATGATGATTAAGATTGTTTGTTAGCCTTTGAGGGTATCTTAGGCGTGATAAAACAAAGGTTGATAATGTTTAATTAAGTTTTTCAATTTGAGCCTTCATTTTGGATTCTTAAAGTTTGTGTGAAAATGTGTTGATCTGGGCCTCCATTAAAGCACACCTTCTAGTTAAAGGAACATTCTAGCTATTCTGAAGCATTTTGTTGGTCAAGCCTTCCATTTTTGTAAAATCTCTCAAAGAGATCGGTGAGTCAAAATCCACTCTACCTCACCTCCCACCAAAATTCATTTAAAAACAACCAATCCTACCCATACTACCCCTGTTTGTCCTGTGTGTGTACAAATGCATAATTCTATTACCAAAACATATAAAAGCAATCAGGTTTTCATTGTCTTTAGTAGCCTGAACCTTGCTTAGAAAATATCTCCATTATCTAGGGTGACAACTCGTGAGAGTTAGATTTTTTTGTATTGATCATATTTTCTTCAAGGTCTTCTTAATAACTTTGCAAAGAAGGACATCTCCATCTCCTCCACAAACAACAGGCTACAAAAGGGTCCTCTCACCCTGGTTGAAAGGCACAACCATAAAGTAGTGAGGATAGATCAAATCCTCTTAAGGGTGCTACCCATTTCTCCACATCTGAGTGACAAAGAGCAAGTTGCATTTCTTCCCTAGCTACAAAATGACACACAACATGATCTGCTTGTCTCTAAGCTTCCTGTCAAAACTGTGATGTTGCTCAACTTCTGAGGGAGAATCAATTTGGGTACCAACACCATTTTCTGGTGCTCGGAGACCTTGATTTGCCATTACCAAACATTCATTGCCTGATTTGATTTGTTGACATTTGGGTACATTTGATTTAGATGACCATTTGTTGATTTTTTTCAGCTCATATTTTGGCCCATTCAACAGTTTATCCATTTTGTTCGAGACATTGTGATTATAGTTCATATTCAAACCCTTGTAAACATTTCTTATATGCTCTAAGTGCTAGTACATTATTTCAACATCATGTGTTTCAAAGGCTGTCGTAAGAAGTGTTCAAGTTACAAGTGTTGTGTAATATTTCTAGTTTCTATAGTTATTGCACTAAGTTTCATTGATAAATCTGGGTAAAGGAAGGTCAGATCTTTCCATTTCTAGTTTCTAGTGTTGACAAACATTTGATAGATCATATTTTTAGTGCATTTGCACAACTAAGGTGGAAATCCTTAGTGGTGACTCCATGTTGATATGATTTTTTGATAAATACCAGTGTCTTAACCTCTGTCAAGTGAGATTTGTTACTAATATTTGCAAAGATGGAAGGAAGAAGATATTTCTTCGCTAGGGATCCTACTAGGACATTATTTCTAGAGCTAGGAAAACAAAAGAAGGAAGAAGAGCCCTGGAGAGTTGTTTAGAGATCAGCAAGTCAAGAAAAGAGATCTCCATTGATGAAAGTGATCAGCCTATCATTGAAGATTTCCATTCAAGTGCTTGAATTAGGTAGTCTTTTTGTGGAATTAAATTCTCCATCTGGAGAGGGGCCTTCATTTGAATTTGAAAGTTTTCTTCTCATTCTGCCCTGTGTTTTCCAAAGTTGATAGGGTTTTCCAAGAAACAAAGCCTTTAGGGGATATCCATTTTGGAAGTTATACTCATGTGTTTCAAAGACCCCTTGTCCCTTATCAGTTTGATTCTCCTCCAAGGTCACCTCCTCAAAACAACATGGCCCCACCCAGACCTCCATTTGTTGTAAATACTTTTGGTCCTATAAATTTTAGAGGGATGGTTGGTTATCCAAATGTAGTTCCCCAAGATGTAAGAAATAGACTACCAAAGTTCCAAGGAAATAATGCTATAACTGGTGATCAACACTTAAAGCTTTTATCAACATGATGGAAGACTTTGAGATTGAATTTGAAGATGTATATATCAAATTGTTTATCCATACTTTGGAAGAAGATGCAAGGGACTGGTATAAAGATTTTCCTAGATAATTCCATTGATTCTTGGACTGAAATGAATAATGCATTTAGATTGCAGTATGGTGACAAAATGGATCCTAGGTTTCTTTTTTCAGAATTTGAGAATATTAAAAAGAATCCTAATGAATCAGTGCATGACTTCAACACTAGATTTAATAAGACATTGAGGAGATTTCCTGTAAGTTTAAGGCCATGTGATGAATCTTGTCTTATAAAGTATTTAGATGCATTTGATAAGAAATTTGCTTACTACTTGAGGGACAAAAACCCTACCAATTTGAGGAGGCCTTTACCATGGCTCTGCAAATTGAGAATAACATCAAAGCAATTGGAAAACCTCCTAAGAGGGAAGGTGTGAAACTAGTTAACCCAGAAAGACCTCAAGCAAGTAAGGTTTTGATTTGGAGGAAGTTGTGAAAACTTTGGCAGGGAGATGTCAAAGAAATCTCATACAAATTAGCCCGAGAAGAGAAAGGAATTGGGAAGAGTTCACAAGGTCAGCATAAGCAACAAGGCCAAGACAAATTTACCAATCATCCTAGAAATGAGCAGAGATCTGATGACAGAGGAAAGGGACCCATGGGATCTACAAATAGACATCCCCAAGCTAGGGAAAATAGAATGGTGCCTGATCCTTTGGCTACTAGAGTTGTTGTTGTTGAAGAAACAATGTAATTGATTGGTGTGATAGATGTTTCATGCCCCATGCTCCATGTGAAGTAGATCAGCAAGTAGAAGAGGAAGTTGATGATGATGATAACATGATGATGATGCATGCATGATGGAGTGCTCTATAAGCTCACAACAAGGAGCAACTTCAACTGAGGTAATAAGTGCTAGAACTACTACTGATTTTTGGGATTGCATTCACCGGGTACCTCTTCTTCCTCCCTCTCATACTTTAGAAATAGATATTGTACAAGATTTTGAATTTCCCAATAATGACTTTGAATATTTAAGAGCTTTAATGATAAAGAAGTATGATGGAGGAATCCCATCTGAGGAGGATAGGTAGTTGTTGATGAATGTTGTTGTTGCTCAAGAAAAGGATTATAATACTAGGAGTAGAGTTGTCAAAGGAGCAGGGCCTCAAGCCAAACCTAAAGCTCCATTGCTTTCAAATATTCCTAAAGAGGTTCCTAAGAAAGATACACCTTCCAAAGGCCTTGTTGTCCCAAACAAGATTCATACTTCTCCTCATGCCCAAACTATCAAAAATCCCATGCCATCTGATGAATGTGTTCAATCCCTTCCAATGTTGCCTTGCCAAAGTGTGTTCCATATGACATTGCCCAAGTTTTGAGTCAAATCAAAGTTAGTGTTCCAATTTTGAGCTGCTTAGGATTCCTGAGCACAAGAAGAGGGCATTGAGTATTTGGGATTGAAAGAAGAGAAGAGTACCCTAGGTAGAAATGTAAACATTGTGGAGACTCCTCCAATCATTGAAGAGCTAGAAACACCACCAACATTGGAAGAACTAGGTGAACCACCTGAGGTTTATTTGGGAACATCCTTGGTAGATTCTCAGCTAAATGTAGATCCATTCTTCACCACTCTGATCATTAAGGACAGAGATTCTACACAACTGTATGTTTGATTTGGGGCATCATGCAATGTTATGCCTCTGGAAGTCATGAATGAACTGGATATCAAAGTAACAACAACATATGGGAAGTGCACTACCATGGATTCAGAGAGGTGCCAGTGGTGGGATGTGTGAAAGGTTTGGTGGTACAACTTGCAGCTTATCCGGGTAGGAACTTGAAACTTGATGTTGTTATTGTTGATTGCCCAACCAAGTGGGGTATGTTGTTGTCTAGAAAATGGGCTGCAAGTGTTGGTGGGAGTGTTCAAATGGATATGTCCTATGCCACCATCCCAATTGAGGGCAGCCTTGTCAAGTTGTATGGAGAAAAGAAGATGTTGCACCTCATTGAAGATCCCAACAATGCATCTTATGAAGTGTTGTACACAAGTGTTGATGTTGATAACTTTATTGGATTTTTGATGGGAAAGAGAAAAAATGGATCAATGTAAGAGTCTTGAACAAGTAGGCTCTCCATGGACTTTTTTTTTTTGATGGAGCTTGCTCCAAATTTGGAAATGGTGCTGGTGTAGTTCTGATTTCTCCAAGCTTGGAAGAGTTTTTTTTTTCTTTCAAACTTAACTTTGAGTGTACTAACAACATTGTTGAGTATGAAGCATTGTTGTTAGGTTTGAGAATTTCTTGGAAATACTATGTTAAAGACATCATTGTTAAGGGAGATTCAAGAACTAATTGTTAAACAAATCAGAAAAATTGTATGCTACTAAGAATCAGAGAATGAAATAGTACAAGCATGCAGTCTGGGACTTGATTGAGATGTTTGATTCATTTAACATTGTGCATCATGATAGGAAGTTCAATGTTATGGAAGAAAAGCTTGTAGTTTTGGGATCTCTGGTTTGATAATTGTGCAATGTCCCCATATTGTGAATATGATGTTGAAGTGTTAACAAGGCCATCTATCCCTGACAACATTAAACATTGGCAATTTTTTTGATGATGATGCTCAAAGTCAAAAGATTTTTGTAGAAAAAAGGGGAGTTTTTTGATCAAGTGTATTGATTGGGAGCCAATGGTGTGTGCAAGCAGAAGGTAAAGAAACTTTGTTTGGAAAAGACATCATCCAACTGAAAACTAATACCATTCCTAGAGGATTGGTTGCTCTTGAATCAAACTTTGATAATGTTGATTGCATTATTAACATAGGCATATATAACAGCCTCAAGGGATGTTGAGGAGCATGACCTGGGTACAAGAGGAGAAACCAAGGAAGATCTGGTTGGGAAGCAATCTGAACAAGGAGGAAAAATAGTCCTATGTCCAATTGTTGAAGAAATATCAAGACTTCTTGGCTTGGTCTTATTCAGAGTTAAAGGCATACAGAGAGGATTTGTTTCAACATGAAATTCCTTTGGAATCTAATGCAAAACCATTTAGAAAAAGTAGAGGCTGATTAATCCACTCCTCTCTATGAAGATGCAAGAAGAACTGAAGAAACTGAGGGATGGAGGGATCATTCAGCCAACAAGGTATTCTTCTTGGGTTGCAAACTTAGTGCCAGTTAGAAAAAGAATGGTGATATTAGGTTGTGCATGGATTTTAGAAATCTGAACAGAGCATCAATGAAGGATAATTATCCTTTACCAAACATGGATAACATGTTGCAATTGGTTACTGGTTCTGAGTTGTTATCTACTTTGGATGGTTTCTCTGGGTATAACCAAGTAGTTGTGAAGCAATCAGAGAGAATCAAAACTACTTTCACTACTCCATGGGGTACCTATGTGTATGTGAGGATGTCATTTGGCCTGATGAATGCTGGAGCTACTTTTCAGAGAGCAATGGATGTAGCATTCTCAGGATATATAAATGACTTCATTGTTGTGTATCAAGATGATGTGATAGTTTTCTCCAAGAGAAGAAGTGATCACTGCAACATTTAGAAAAGATGTTGATAAGATGCAGAGAGTATGGCATTTCACTCAATCCAAAGAAGTGCCATTTTGGAGTGCAAAAGGCCAAGTTGCTTGGTCACATTGTATCAAAGGATGGTGTCATGATTGATCCCGAGAGGGTAGAGGCCATCAACAAGGTCCCAATTCCAAGAACCAAGAAAGGAATTAGTCCTTCTTTGGGAAAATAAACTTTATCAGAAGATTCATATCAAACTTTTCTGAGTTGACCATTCCAATTACTTGCATGCTAAAAAGGACCAAGTTATCAAATGGGAAGAGGTTGCCATTCAAGATTTCAATGGGATCAAAGAAGCATTAAAGCATGCCCCTATTTTAGTAGCTCCAGATTATAAGAAGCCTTTTCAAATGTTTTCTTTTGCTTTAGAGAACACTATTGCATCTGTCTTGTTGTAGAAGGATGATGAAGGGGCTGAGAGGCCAATTGCCTTTTTCAAGTAAGGCATTGCAAGGGGCTGAGTTGAAGTACACCATTATGGAGAAGCAAGCATTTTCCTTGGTAAAAGCAACAAAGGTTTTCAGACCTTACATTTTGAGCTCTAAAGTTGTTGCTTATGTTCCCCACACCATGGTGAAAGATGTCTTATCAGAGATGGAGGTCTCAAGAAAAAGATGCAGATGGGTGAACAAGTTGCAGGAGTATGACATGGATATCCAAACCATGAAATTGGTAAGAGGTTTGGGCTTAGCTAAACTTATGGCTGAGAGCAACCTGCAAACTATTGAGGTGAATGAAGTAGAAGAAGGAAGGGTGGATGTCCTTGAAAATTTGGTGAGTTTTGAATGGTACAAAGATATAATTTTTTATCTCAGACATCTATACTTCCCTGAGTATTTGAGTAAAAATCAGAAAAGAGCTCTTAAGTTGGCTTCCCAAAAATATGTCATTACTGATTTTGGGTTAGCTTGGAAGAACCCTGAGGGAGTCCTCTTAAGGTGCATTACTGAAGATGAAGCCCCCAAGATAATTTGCTGATCTCCATGGAGGAGTTTTTGGGGGGAATTTTGCTGGAAAAGTCACAACACACAAGATCCTGAGGGCTGGTTATTGGTGGCCAACTCTTTTCAAGGATACAAATTTTGTTGGTTAGAAGATGTGAGAGTTTGCTAGCATTTTTCGGAAGACTTGAAAGCTTCAGTGCTCCCTTCCTTTTCATCTCTGTATCAATTGAAGCCCTTTCAAGCAATGGGGAATGGATTTCATTGGTGAGATTTCAGACCCTTCAAGTGTTGGCCATAAGTGGATTCTTGTAGCCACTGATTACTTCACTAAGTGGGTGGAGGAAATCCCCACCAAGAGAGAAACACACCAAATTGTCATGGACTTCATGTTGAACCATATCATTTGTAGGTTTGGAGTGCCAATTAAAATTGTTGTTGACAATGCCATGAGCTTTCAGAGCTAAACCTTTGGTGGAAATGTGTAAAGAATATGGGATCAATTTGACATATGCCTCCAACTATAACCCCCAAGGCAATGGACAAGCAGAGTCCAACAATAAAAATTATTAAAATCATTAGGAGAACTTGGAGCTGAACAAAAGGAAATGGGTGAGCAGTTGAAGTTTGTTGTTTGGGCTGATAGAATTACTATTAAAAGAGCTACTGGAAAAATTCCATTTGAATTGGTGTATGGCACTCAAGCTCTTCTGCCCCTGCATATGCAATTATCCTCATATCAGTTCATTCAACAACTGGAAGATCAAGAAGTTAGTCCATATGATGCTCACATTAACCAGATTGTTGAACTTGATGAAGAAAGGAGAGCATCTCACCAAAGGCATGTGAAGTTTTAGAGAAAATTGAAGAAGTTATTTGACAAGAAGGTCACTCCCAGAGCTTTCAACATTGGAGATCTTGTGTTGTTATGGGATAAGCAGACATGAAGACAAGGGAAAGCATGGTAAATTTGATGCACTATGGATGGGCCCTTACTCCATTGACATTCGGATTGGTGAACATACCTTCTTCTTGAAAGACTTGGATGGGGAATTGCTTGAATTTCCTATTAATGGTAGGCACTTGAAACATTTCTTGGATTGATTCCCATATCAAGGTGAGCATCATTTGTATAGTGTATAGTTTGTTGGTTGCTTTCTATCTTTTGTGTTTTTTTTCATTTCGGTCCTTGGTCCTCGTGACCTAGTTTTTTGGTTCCTCAGTTCATTTTTAGGAGATGGTTCTAGTTTTTTCTACTCTGCAAGATGACTCCTTTCCCAATGGATGTTTTTTGGCACTTGGTCTATTATTTGGTTCTTGTGGCACTCACAAGGAGTGCCCATCCCCGAGTCGGAGCGATGTTGGTGCTCAAATTAGTCTCACCCCATTTTCCATTAAAATCCCTTAGTTTGTGGCCTCTCACATTTTTTTATCTCCCGTGTTGGTGCTTGAAGACTCTGTCCTCCATTTGGTTGCCATGATTAGTTCCTCCTTGGTCAAAGGTCACTTAAAAACCTAGAATTTGTTGATTCATTTCCTCTATGTCCATCTGAAGGTGTCTGTCAATTGGGTGTAAAACTCAAAGTTGTTCCATTTCCTTCCATTTTCCATAGTCATGTGTTGTTGTCCCTTGCCATTTTTGTCCCAAATACCTGAGGAAATGTGATTGAATGTAGCTCAGAGGATCATGTGTGAACCTTACAACATTTCCAAATTCTCTGTCCTTGAAGAAAATTTCATTTCGGGCTCAAACGGTGGTTTCCCTGCATTTTTATGGCTTGACGGGTGTGTTTCTCCCATCAAATTTAAATCTCTGCATCAAGTGGAAATGTGGCCCTTTTTGGTTGGATGTGGCTCGGATGGGGCACTCTAAAACTTTTGTGGATCATTTTAACCCAAAACTTGTCCACGTGGAGGAACAACGCTCATTTGAAGACTCACCTTTTTGTTTGGCCTTGGAGTTGCGCCGGAGGACACGTGGAGGATTTCACTACTTTTCCCAGACTTAGAAAAAAATTTTTTTCATGCAGTTGATATAGTTTTGGCGGGCCATGGACACGTGGTGGGCTGGTGCTCATTTGAAGATCTGCCTCAGGGTCCCACCTTAACAAATGTGACAGAGGGGACAGGTGGAGGCTTTCCCGGCTCCACTGGGACTTAAATTTTTAAAGAAATTTTCTAAGGCTGGGACACGTGGTGAGCCCACGCTCATTCAAGGTCTCCACTCTTGGGGACCATCTTGAAGTTGTGCCATAAAGACACGTGGAGGTTTTCATTGGGCCTTCCTTTACTTAGAATTTTCAAGCAACTTCCTAAAGGGCCTAAGACACGTGGAGGGACCGCGCATGTTTGGGGACCGACCCTTGAGTTTTATTTTGAAGAAGTGCCAGAGGACACTTGGAGGCTTCCACTCACTCTACCTTTTGCTTGGACTTTTCAATGGCTGAAGAAGACTGTCTCGGACCTTGGACACATGGCACCTTCCGTTGAACTCTCAAGATTTTTAACAGACTCTACCGAGATGAGACACATGTTGAGCCCGTGCTTGTTTGGGGTCTCTACTTTTGGGGACCATCTCAAGATGTGCCATTGAGACACGTGGAAATTTGAAATCAAAAGGTGGGGAGGTGGACTCTAAGGGAAAATTTGGAAAATTTTCTTTTTTCCAAAAATAGGTAAAATGGTAGAATTTAGCCATGGTTCCTCTGGGACCCACATTGGGACACGTGTCAAGCCCATTTTTCAAAGGTGGAGGGGCGGAGAAAATTGAGAAATTTTGCATTTTTTCCAAAAGGTGTAAAAAGTAAAAAGGAACCCCAGGCCCATCTTAACTCGGATCTCCCATGTGGATGGTCCAAATTCAAAAGGGAAATCAATGAAACTATGCATCTGTATCTGATTTTCCACCATTTTTCTCCAAAGCTCCTGGGATGTGAATTTTTATTTTTTTTTATCATTTCTTGGTGTCTCCTACATGCCAAATGAAGAGGAACATTAATTTGATATCCTAGTTTGGTGGGGAAGGTCTGAAAAATGTCTTTTACCATTAAAGATGTAATCTGACTATCGGATTCGATCTGATCTTTCTTTCCTTGGCACGCAAGAAACCAGTTGATATCTTGGTTTGGTGGGAAAAAATCTGAAAACATCTTTTACCATTAAGATGTGATCTGACTATTGGCCTCGATATGATTTTCCAATTTTTCCTTCCTTGGCATGCAAAGAACCAGATTTGATAGATTAGAGGAGGAAGTAGTTGGTGCGTGAGATGAAGAATGACTTACTAGGTGAAGAATTGAATGCTGGAAATATTTGGAGAGATTTTCCCTCTGCGCACCTGACAATTTTTTTGCAAATCTGATTCTGGGAGTCACGATCAAGGTCGTAACATGCAATGGTGCTTTGAATGTTTTTGGTTTTGGGGGAAAACTCTATTGTAAATGAAATGTTATAAATTGCATGAATTTTTCATGCAAATGGTTGGAGTGTTAGAGGTCGGAAGCTAATTCCTGAGAGAAAAGTTTGACAGAGCCCATCTTTTTGAGACATTATCTGAGGAACCTATTTATTTCTTTTTGTGTTAAATTTGATCATGTCAAGGTGGTTATGAGTGTACAACCATTGACAAGCTCTGAGATTGTTCTAGAAACTTTCCCCCATGATGAATTTAATCAAATTTGAGTTAATTTGTGTTGACTTTGAGAAAATTTGTGTCTGCTTCATCTCTGAATGTCTGCAAATAGTTTTTCTTGTTCCCATTGCAATCTTACATTGAAATATTTGTGAATCACACAAGATCTTAGCTTTGTGATAGTTTGGTGGCATTTGCAATTTCATTTATCAGAAGAGCTTTCATTTGATAGTGAAATAAACAAATTTAAAATCACTTTACTCCTAGCATGATGATTAAGATTGTTTGTTAGCCTTTGAGGGTATCTTAGGCGTGATAAAACAAAGGTTGATAATGTTTAGTTAAGTTTTTCCAATTTGAGCCTTCATTTTGGATTCTTAAAGTTTGTGTGAAAACGTGTTGATCTGGGCCTCCATTGAAGCACACCTTCTAGTTAAAGGAACATTCTAGCTATTCTGAAGCATTTTGTTGGTCAAGCCTTCCATTTTTGTAAAATCTCTCAAAGATCTGGTGAGTCAAAATCCACTCTACCTCACCTCCCACCAAAATTCATTTAAAAACAACCAATCCTACCCATACTACCCCTGTTTGTCCTGTGTGTGTACAAATGCATAATTTATTACCAAAACATACAGAAGCAATCAGGTTTTCATTGTCTTTAGTAGCCTGAACCTTGCTTAGAAAATATCTCCATTATCTAGGGTGACAACTCGTGAGAGTTAGATTTTTGTTGTATTGATCATGTTTTCTTCAAGGTCTTCTTAATAAAAAAAATAAAATAGGAGGAAGAGAAGTTTGCACGAGGCCTAGAAAGAAGTTAAGCATGTGGGGGAGATGATGAGACTAAAATATGTCTTTGTTAGCATATTACTTTTAACGGTTTGGATTCGTGAGACATGTGACCTTACAGGTCCATACCTATGTTGTTTGTTTAACATATTTTCTTGTGCCTATATTCACATCTTTACACATTGAATATATCATCGAATACAATCTTCTCGACCTATCTTTCAAGACATGGAATGAGAACACTGAAAATGTCAGGGCCCGTAGCATTAGATTTTACGTGGAATTGTTCTTTGGTGTTTGACAGTGGCATGTTTTCTCCTATATTTTGTTTCTGACAATTCATTTTCCAGCAACCTCCATGAAGGATGTTTTGCAATTTTTCCTTCCTCCATTGGCGCTTTCACTTTCACGACGTATTAGAAATGTGTGCACAACAAGTAAGAAGGGCATGTACAATCAACATTGGTTGTAGGTTGTATTTTTATGTGAAGAGGAGCATACATTTTTTAGGAGAATTTTGTGTCAAGATCAATGACCAACATATGAAGGAAACGTGTAAGTCACATAAGATGAAGTACACTATAAATCTCAGAACTGCATAGAAGAGAAGTCGGCAACAAATAACCTAAACATGCTTCGAGTGAGTAAAGTCATTGTCATGAATATCGATTGTGCAACAAGATACGAACAGTGATGTGTGTAACCATGAGATGTGCAGACATTAAGAGGATGAGATCAAGCCCTAGAGAGTGTTGTATTCTATTTCTCATTGCTAAAAACTCCAAAACATCGGTAAATTACAATTCAAATATCTAGTGTGTCAAGGATTGCTTGACTAGTTGTTTTTCAATGTGTGGTTCTAGGAATAGGAAATTTTTCCAAGTGCAAGGAAGGATACGATACATATGATGTATGCGAGGTAGAATGCCCCCACAAGCATTCATGTATCATTGCACAAACATACTGATATCACGTACACTCTCTTCTTCGTCTATAAGAACTTGAATTGTTTGAATACAATAATATTAAAATTCAATATTTCACATCAATTTTAGAGTTGTTTTATGATGCCAAGCTCTTCAGAAAGGGCCAAAATATGCCACGAGAAAACGAATATGTGCATGATTATAAAGGTTGAAGAATAATGGTAAATCATCATCGACACGATGATTCCTTGAGCCAGTGCTAATGAGATCACAAAATATGATAATTTTGTTGCAAAAATCCTTGATGTTGGAGACTATCATCATTTATGAAAAATTTAACCTCACATTCATGATGCGAAAATGTCAAATAATGCTAGGAATTCTCTATTCACCATCTATGAAGATAAGAACTAGACAAATATCCTCCAACTCTAGACCAATATTCATACACTAAGTATTAAATATGGTGATAAAGTAGAGGAATTATTATGTCATTTGGAAGAAGCACAAGTAGATCTTGTTACACGTGACAAAAATATGGAGGAAAAAATATTGATTCTAATCACACTAAGAGATCTTCCTTCCTAGTTTAGGAATTTCATCACAATATTTAACATCACAATAGAAGTGGATTCATTTGAAGAACTTGTAAATTTACTCTAACATGAAGAAGTCATCTAGATAGTGCATGAGGATTTTATGACAAGGAAATTATCTCAAGACATTAGTGTAGTCACAAGTATGGAAAGGGACAACAATAGAAGCATTCGTGAAAGCATTCGTGAAAGAAACCACAATCGAAAGTCTCATAAAGTAAATAAATTTTGTCACATATGCACTACAAATACACATGCCTCTACTAGTTGTTAGTATAATTGTCTAACTCAAGGAAATTCTAGAAAATAGCTCGCACATCTGGTCACATTGATTAATAGTAATCCAAATGTCTTACTAACCATATGAAGCAAAAAGGACATGTTGTTACTCGAAAAGATGATGAATTAGAAGACGAAGTACTAGAGGTATAAAATTGTGGCACATATTCAAATGATATTCTAGTCTCCTAAACATCGCAGCCATTACGTAACATTTTGTTGATTAACTAAGGCACAAGTAAGCATATAACGAGTGATAAACATTTTTTGATTCATTAATCGATCAACTCGATCAAGATGGGGTTTTTAAATATAAAATTAGAGTACATTGTGGGGGATAGAAACTATCATCATTCCTCTCATGACAAGAAGTTGTACACTCATGAAAGGTGTTGTATGTTTTGGGATTGACACAAAAATATCCTATCTATCTCTCGACATATTAAATCACAAACTTAAGGTGGATTTCATGGTTCGAAAAGGCATCAAGTAATGTTTCATTTCATGATAATGTACACTACTTGATAGATATTTATTTGAAGCATAATTTTTTTGTATTAGATGTAATTTCATCCTATGCATTTTATTTATTTAGCTCTATGGATAATTCTATTATACTCTAGAATTATCGATATGGGAATCTTTCTATCGTATCTCTCTATCATCTTAGCACAAATGAGATCAGCATTTGAGGACTTCATGATCTCTCTCGATTCTTTACCTATCTTTATAGATATCTCGTAGGAAAATAACATCAAGATCTATTCATTAAGAGTACTTTTATGTTAATAACTATCTTGAGGTTGTGAAAATTGATTTATGTAGACCCCTACATATTTCCTTTCTGGGATTCAAATACTTTTAGTTTATGATAGATGACTATTCTCACAAGACATGGGAGTTATTTCTCTAGAAAAATAGTGAAGCATTTTCCAATTTTTAGGCCTTTTATCAATGAGTTTTTTATCAAACCAGGTAGACCCTTATTTTCTCCACTTAGATCAAGGGATAATTGTCATCAAATAAATTATTGACATTCCTAAAGGAACACAACATCGTATACAACATTTTACTACACCTTATTCTCCCCAACATAACGGCATTGCAAAAACATTGGAATAAGAATATCATAGAGATGGATCGTCAGTGCATACTATCCATAGCCAAGTGGAGAACATGTATTTGGTAGAAGAAGTATAGAAAGTTGTATATCTTCTAAACCAGAACCTACTAAGCTTTGCAGGAAAATACACCATAAGGTGTTTGGATTAATACCAATCATTTGATCTCCTATCTTGTAGTGTTTGGTTGTA
Source organism: Taxus wallichiana var. yunnanensis (assembly GCA_018340775.1). Lineage (NCBI taxonomy): Eukaryota > Viridiplantae > Streptophyta > Pinopsida > Cupressales > Taxaceae > Taxus > Taxus wallichiana. Next base: position 121,202,794 of record CM031236.1, read on the forward strand.
AAATATACATGCATGTATTTGATGAAAAGATAAAGAATATTCATCTTAAGACACACCATTGTATAGTTTTGAGTACACTACTACCTGTGTAGACACTAAATCGAGCACTTTGGGTACATTTATAGGTCATACTCACATGTAACTATTCATATGAATTCTAAAAGTGAAAATTACTAATTGACCCTTGTCTTTGGCCTCTTTATTTTCTTTCTAGTTTTCGTCTTGGCCTTACACGCCTATTGCCTAGTGTGACTTTTGATACTTCAACATTTTTGTGTCTGGACACCAAAGACTGAGCCCAGACAACACCACCCGGTGCCCTCATCCCCTTTAGGAGCCTTTGACCTATTTGTATACTAACCACCTCTTTTTTTCCTCTTCTAGTAGTTGGGCATCTTGTTTTCTTATGGATCAGCATTTTAGTGGTTAGCTACAAAATCCAAACAATGGAATCATATAAATATAAAGCTATGTGACTATAATAAAGGATAAAGATATAAGCATCTACTACTATCACCTAAGGTTGCATCCTAAGGCGTGCATTTCAAGATCATCAAAGCATCAATTAAGATTCATTCAAGGGAAAAGAGACTACATTCTTTTGCATACACTTCATAGGAAGGGAAGATCATTTTAAGATCAAGACATCTACTTACATTGATACATTCTATCTATTGCTTGCTATAAGTGCATCTTACACAATATCCAACTATGGCATGATTCTTCACACACACATGCATAAATATATGGATTGTGAAATGTAGTGCAGCTCCCGAGATCATATGTTTACTCCGTCAAGTAACCATTGAGGTCATTCTAACTCTCCATTTGCATCATTTTCATTTTAGGATTAGAGTTTTAAGTTTTTTGCATGTATTCTTTCTCTTTACAGTTATAGGAGAATTATGTGGGCATAGTACGACACACCGTTGATCAACAACGAAGGTAAGCAACATAGAAGTGACACAAAAGAAATCACTTTCTCACCATTATCACAGTCACGGGTTCCTAAAAGCATTTTACAGCTCCTGTGTGCCCTTGACGACCAAGCACCCCCAGTCTAGGTATTTTTGATAGTTCTACATTTTTATTGGTTCATTTTGTGACACTCTCCTCCTCGTGTTTATCAGCTTCTCCAATCTAGCACAACTAAGGATCAATTGCAAAATCAACTAAGTCTCTTATTTCACCTCTTACACATAAGGTTTTAGTTTTCAATTGTTTCATTGCGTTCATCAAATATGTACTTCATTGCCTATTATTTTATTGTGAGACTCGTAATATTCGTGGTTTTAAAAATTTAATATTTGTTAAATCATTTAATGAATCCTTCATTTGAACACTTGTTGATCTTTCTAAGTTTCTTTATTTAACCATGGATATCTCCATTCATGATTTATTTCAAGTTAATCATGATTGTGCTAGTAAAATATGATATTATTGGACTAATATTCATATTCATCCACATACTTTTCCCGAATATGTCTATCATAAGTTTACTTCAGCTCTATCCCTCAATGAAGACCCTATTACTTTCACATCAGATGAGTTTCCTTCAAGCCATGTTATATAATGATTCAAGCTTTTATATTCCAGCATGTATTAATAACATTGGGGTTAAACGAGCTTTAGTCGATAATGGATCTGGAATTAACATTTTTAATCTCTCATTCTTTAAGAAAATTTTCCTCTCTAAATCCTCTCGTAGCTACATCATCTATTTCCATTCATGGATTTGATATTATGGCTAACAAGTATTAGGTACAATCACTCTTCCCATTACTATCTATCCATGTACTTTTCCCATCCCATTCCATGTCATGCTTGATAATATTAATTATAATCTTCTTATCGATGCTATTGGATCCATGCCATGCATGTGGTTCCTTCCACCCTTCACACATGACTTAAATTTATTTTTTAAAGAGTTTTTATGACATTCAAGTGGATCCATCCCTTTCACTTATTATAATTCTATTTAGCATGTAGTATAAATCCTTTTGTCTCGTATCTAATCATTATCGCACCAACTATGGGCTTGGATATAAGTACTTGATTAGTTATTGTTTAATTGAATTGGATTAGGAAAACATATAAACAAAGTCAAAGATACTCTTTCCATTCCCACAAAATTCACCAAACCTTCCCTCACATATCACCCTAAGATCACTCATTTTGTTCCTTTAACATCTCTTCTTCAGTTTACACTATTTCACATAACCACCATCACACAAAGAAATTTCCATAAAACTACTTATTGTATTAAATATATTACTCCAAACACATTTCCACATCCACCACCATGGCATGATTTCTCTTCATTTCCTTGATGGATCTCCATCACATACTTAGGTGCATCATGCTTACTTCCCCCACAAAGCATCATCAGGTGTCTAACATATCTACTCTTCTCGCTCTATGCTACGTACTTTATATTTCTAAGCACCCATCTTACACAACTTATATCATCAATTTTTTGATGACGCACTCTTTTCTACAGTTCACACTTGAGTGTTTAGGTATCACTACATTCATGAACCACATATTATACCCACTACACACTTCAACACTTGGTGCATTCACAACACATATTTCTCGATCACATTCTCACATGACAAAATAACCTATGACACACTCTAGTTCCATGGTTTGTACTTGAGTGATATGGTTCTTAATTTAAAATGACCGTCACCACACTCACTCACACTATTTATCATGTATGCTTCATTGATCTATCTATTTAGCACATAGTTCAAAATGTCTCCCAATGACACATTGTTTGTTCTATGGATTATTCTCAAGTGTTGAGGGGGAATTTATAAATGAACCTCATCTCATGCATTCTCATTCACATTCACTCATAAGGAACACTTCTCCTATCACACTCATTTTGCATTACATTCCATTCACATTCACAACATGTTACATATCTTGCAAGACATTGTTTTGCTTACTTAGACTCGTATATACACTTTCATTACTATGTTACTCCGAATATCTAGTATGTCGTTATCTTTTCTATATACTACTTGTAAATTTAGACTTTACACATATACACATGCATGTTCACTTTCCTTCTAGTTGTAAATTTATACTTTAGATGGATATTTACAATCAACGTGGATGTTTGCATGCGATGCCGTATTCTCTTACCAATCCCACAACGGCTCAGGCATCTCCTTTAATACACATTACAAGTGTTATTATTTTGTTTTATACTTTTTCCTACTCTTACTAGCACACTACTTTTTATCCGATCATACATGTTTAGACATACTTTATATATTTCTAACATGCTAACAAGTTCTTTCGTGATGCACCATTTGTCTAAAGAATAACTATTTTCCACGATGGTTACCTCGTTAATATTTTCTTGTCACTATTTTTCATTTTTGGCAATTTTATTCCATTGTTTATGGGCTATACCTTTCTATTATGTGCAGACTATATCCTTTTTGGTTGTTTTCATCCCCGATTGTATTGTGAAATTGTGAGTGATTTCATTTTTGAAAACCTATTTTTACTGACTACATTGTCTTTATTCTTTCTATATCACATTGTATTTTATTTGTATATTTATATTGACAGTAATAAAAAAAAATTTCAAGCCACTTTTTTAAATGTGTCTTGGTTTTTACTAATCAAATTACCTTCCCCTATGTAGGGTATTTCTTTAAAGCAGCTCTCCAATCCTCCTTTTGGCCACATCTTCCTAGTTGACATCACATGTATTTCCCAAAAAGGTAGGAATACTCTGAGTCAATCAATTCACCCCATAGAGTAGTTCGCTGTAAATAGCAAAACATAGTTCAATATAGTCACAACACGCTTTTAGTCATAACAAGGGCTCAAACTTTTACTTGGGTCCTAAGTACAGCATAAACGCCTAATGCTTAGATACAAATATGAGAGTGTGGGTGTTGTTGACCTTCTTGGGTGGCTATGACCACATGTGGAAGTTAAAGTGGTTTTCTCTTATTGATAGATATTACAACACTCACACTGTGGTTTTCTATAGAACATGCACATTCCTCCAAGACTCATCATGCATGTTATCTCCATTTCTCTATTTACATTGGATCAAAATGGATCGAACTTGAAAATACAAGATCAAAACCATCTCATGTGGTGTATAAATTTGAAGTATTCAAAGGATGGAGAATCACAATAGACCTTGTCCCTACACTCTTCTAACATGGCATGAGATCACACAAAATTATAAAGATGAAATAATAGTCCATTCTGTGAATGGGAATGGTTCCTTTTAAGTTACTCCCCCACACCTTTATATCCTTAAGTGGAACTGAAATTGGTCAACTTTGAATCATGTCATTTGATTTTTATATCAATATTAGGTCCTACCATATGCCAAGAAAATAGATTAACTTTTGCACCTTTCCAATCCTCGATGTTTGTTCATGAGAATGCTCCATCTCTTCCCTCATGAGCCAAATTTACGCTTTCACAAGTATTCAAGTAAAACTCTTAATGGATCCAATCTCACATCATGGGTGGAATGAACCTCGTTGTGATATTCCTAATCATTAAGGTTAAAAGAAATGTTTCTTAGTAAGGTAGAAATGAAATACCTAGCTCTTTTAGGAAGGTATTGTGAGTTAAGATTATTTCATTTTAGTTTTAATCAGTAATAAGGAAGCACACCTCATGCGTAAATGGAGATAAATCAAGCTCTAGGACATTTTACTTAACTAAATTTATGGTGAAAATCATTTAACTCAAAACTATCAATAATGAATTATTAAGGTGATGGTTTAGAAATAAATTGAAATGTCATATTCATTACTTTTAAATCAATAAACCCCTATAACATTAATAAAGGTGAAATGTATTCATCCATGTGTAACATCATTTATGGAAAAAAGGAATCTTAATGAGAGAAATTTGATGTTGAATTGGACACTTGTGTAATATAAACTAAGTAGTTAGATTACATAGCATTAATGTGATAACTTGGAAACTAAAAGATCAGAATCTTAGTGTACTTACAAATGAAAATAACAAGAAATATGTCCACTCTTTCCATAAGAGACTTCTCTTTACTTCATGTGAATCCTCACCTTGATTTGACGAAGGTAAATTACAAACTAGGTAAACATTATCCCTAGAAATGAATCATTAGGGACAAGTATTGGTAGTCTCATCCATGTTTAAATTTTCCTATTGACCATCAATGTTATATGGAATACTTTCAATGAGAGAAATGACAAATAATTAATTTGAACCATCATAGTATAATTTTAAATGAAATTAAGAAAATGCAATATAGTTTTCATAGAATAGAGTTTTTATATGTTAATTGTTCTTAAAAACAATTAAGTTCAAATAATGAAATAGGATTATAATAAATATGTAACCAAGATAAAACATGTTGTGGATATTGCCTATCCATAAGTTTTTTATCAGGGTTTGATTATTGCTGATTAACTTTTCTAATTGAAAATTTGGTTTTGATGTGCATCATGTGCTTTTGGTTATGGCTTCTTCTATTAGCTTAATGTTTCATAATTGATAATTAGAGGAATAAGGTGTAGCTAGTGAAGGGAGAAATAAGGGGATTGTGTGTGTTTTTGCTTGATGATTCCTTTCTTGGAGTTTTAAGAGGTAGTTTCAATGATGACCTCTCCTATCAGAAGCCTCTAAAGTAAGCTTTCCAAAGTGTATGTGTGTTGTCTCCACTTGTGGTGCTTATATTTTCCTCATTACGTTATATACGTGGGGCTTTGTGTTGATCTAATTATCGCATACAATGTTGAGTTATCCCAAGTGATTCTATGTGGTGTTGTTTAACAAGCAAATGTAAGTCCAAAACTATTCTTTTAATATTGTTGCTTTTTTTTTGTTAGAATTATGGTATGCTATCATTTGTCAGACAAACAAAAATATAAGTTTATTTTCGAGTTAAAATAACAAGTTACTAAAAATTATTGGTTATATCATCTACTTTCACTTATAAAAACAACAAAACACTTTCTAAATACATGAATTGGAATATAAATCAATTATAACTATCAAATGTATTAATTCAATGAAATTATTTATATTGTATTTTAAAAATAATAAAAACATGTTAATAGTTTATATTTTACTAACTCACATATTATGATATCGACCGTGTTAAAAATATTTATGCTTTATGAATAATACAATATATATATATATATAATTTACAATTTAAATAAAAACTAATCTATCTTGAAATATTTCTACACCGTATAACTTGTCTCACACTTGCAATAAATGGATTTTCTCTCTAATGCAAACTTATGTTTCACTACTTCCTTCTGTATACTTTTCAAAATATGTTGTAAGGTGTATCTCTTTCAAAAGCTGAATTTGACTCATATAAAAGATCCATCTTCACTTCATCTCGTAAAATCTTAGCTCTCTTCACCTTCATCTTATAGTAATCTTTGTAATCTATAAAAATCACAAGCGAGACCTCTTTCTCTTATTCTCTAACCACCTTCTCTAAGGATGGAGATCAAAACACTAAGCAATCTATCAATCCATAGATTCCAATTTATCCATTTTCTCACTCTAACTCATTTTCTGCTCTACACTGCTTCTTAATGAGGAGCAATACGTAACTGAACGAAGTA